>CM053515.1:40523509-40613204 GCA_028627145.1 Eidolon dupreanum
CATACCAACTATATTCTCTGATCATGATGTTTTGAAACAAGAGATCAACTGCAGAAAGAAATCAGGAAGAACCACAAATACATGGAGACTAAACAAAATGCTACTGAAGAATAACTGGGTCAGAGAAGAAATGAAAAAAGAGATCAAGAGATACATCAGAACAAATAATAGTGATAGTACAACATATCAAAACATTTAGGACATGGTAAAAGTGGTCGTAAGAGGAAAGTTCATATCATTATAGGCCTGTCTCCAAAAATAAGAACAAGGCTAAATAAACAACCTAATGCTTCATCTTAAAAAAAATACAAAAGGAAGAACCAATGAAACCTAAGTCAGCAGAAAGAAAGAAATAAACAAAATTAGAGAAGAATTAAATGAAATTTAAAACAAAAAAAAGATAGATATAATAAATGCAACAAAGAGCTGGTTCTTGGAAAAGTTAATAAAATTGACAGACCCCTGTCTAAACTAACTAAAGAAAAAAGAGATATTATATAAGTAAACAAAATCATGGGTGCAAGAGGGGAAATTATGACTGACATCGCAGAAATACAAAGAATTGTACAAGAATACTGTGAAAAAGTATGTAACACCAAGTTTAATAACCTAGAAGAAATAGATCAGTACTTAGAAAAATACAACCTTCCTAGAGTAAATGAAGAAGAACTGGAAAATCTAAATAGACCTATCAGCAGTATGGAAATTGAAACAATCATCAAAAATCTGCCGAAAGTAAAAATCTAGTACCACATGACTTTACCAGTGACTACTACCACACATTCAAAGAAGATTTAATACTTATTCTACTCAAACTCTTCCAAAAAATCGAAGAGGAAGCAATACTTCCCAATTCATTTTATTAGACCAATATTACTCTGACACCAAACCTGATAAAGATAACACAAAAAAAGAAAACTACAGACCAATATCTCTCATGAACACAGATGCAAAAATCCTAAATAAGATACTAGTGAACTGAATGAAGCAACATATTAAAAAGATTATACACTAAGTTTAAGTTGGCTTCATCCCAGGGGCACAGGAATGGTACAATATATGAAAATCAATTAATGTGATACAGTACATAAACAAATTAATAAATAAGAATCATATGATCATATTAATAGATGCAGAAAAAGCCTTCGACAAGACATAGCATCCATTTATGATCAAAACACTTAACAAAATCAGTTTAGAAGGAAAGTACCTCAACATAAAAAAGGCCATCTATGACAGAACCTCAGCCAACATTATACTTAATGGTGAAAAACTAAAAACCTTCCCTCTAAGATCAGGAACAAGGCAAGGCTGTCCACTATCACCACTGTTACTCAATATAACATTGGAGGTCCTAGCAAGTGCAATCAGACAAAAGAAAGATATAAAAGGCATCCAAGTAGAAAACAAAGAAGTCAAACTGTCACTATTTGCAAGTGACATGATTCTCTATATAGGAAACACTAAAGACTCCAGAAGAACACTACTAAAAACCATAAGCAAATACAGTAAAGTTTCTAGATACAAAATAAATGTTCAAAAATGCATAGCATTCCTATATTCTAACAATGAAGTGCCAGAAAAATAAGTGGAAAAAAACTAATTCCTTTTGCAATTGCAACAAAAAGAATAAAATACCTAGGAATAAATTTAATGAAACAAGTGAAGACCCTTATAATGAAAACTAGAAGACCCTATTTTAAAAAATTGGATAAGATACAAAGAAATGGAAAGATTCTTGGATTTGAAGAATCAACATAGTTAAAATGACCATATTACCTACAGCATTACACAGATTTAATGCCAGCCCCATCAAAATCCTATTGGCATTTTTTAAAGAAATAGAAAAAAAATGTCATCAGATTTGTATAAAAGCACAAAAGACCTAAATTGCAAAAGCCATCCCGAGAAAAAAGAACGAGGCAGGAGGCATCACTCTACCTGACTTCAAACTATGCTACAAAGCGATAGTAATCAAAACAGCATGGAGTTGGCAGCAAAACAGACACACAGGCCAGTGGAACAGAATCAAGAGTCCAGAAGTAAACTCATATTTATATGGGCCATTAATTTCTAACAAAGAAGCAAAAAACATACAGTGGAGAAAGAAGGCCTCTTCAATAAATGATGCTGGGAAAACTGGAAAGCCACCTGCAAAAGATGAAGCTAGACTGCTATCTATCATCACACACCAAAATTAACTCAAAATGGATTCAGAACCTAAATATAATACCTGAAACAATAAAATGCATAGAAGAAAACATAGGAACTAATCTCAAGGACCTCGAACTTAAAGAGGATTTTATGTATTTGACCTCAAAAACAAGGAAAGTGAAAGCAAAAATAAATGAATGGGACTACATCAAACTAAAAAGTTTCTGCTCAGCAAAAGAAATCATCAACAAGGTAAAGAAACAACCATACAAATGGGAAAGTATATTTGCAAGCATTGCCTCCAATAAGGACCTAATATCCAAAATATACAAAGAATTCACATGACTCAATAGCAACAACAACAACAACAACAAAGATCCAATCAAAAAAATGGGCACAGGACCTGAAGAGACACCTCTCCCCAGAAGACATACAAATGGCCAACAAATATATAAAAAGATGCTCAACATCACTAGCTATTAGGGAAATGCAAATCAAAACCACAATGAGATATCATCTCACACCTATTAAAATAGCTATAATTAACAGGACAAGTAATAACAAATGTTGGAGAGCATGTGGAGAAAAAGGAACCCTCATACACTGCTGGTGGGACTGCAAATTAGTATAGCCGCTATAGAAAGCAGTATGGAGATTCCTCAAAAAAACTAAGAATTAATCTACCATATGATACAGCAATCCCTCTACTGGGGGACTTGAAAACCCATATCCAAAAAGATATTTGAAAACCCATATCCAAAAAGATATTTGCACGTCGATGTTCATAGCAGCATTATTCATGGTGGCCAGGATATGGAAGCAACTGAAGTGTCTTACGATAGATGGTTGGCTAAAGAAGCTTTGGTACATATATACAGTGGAATATTATTCAGCCATAAGAAGAGATGAAATACTGCCATTTGTGACAACATGGATGGACCTCTAGATAAGCACAGTAAGTGAAATGAACCAGACAGAAAAAGTTGAAAATCACATGATATCACTTACATGTGGGATATAAACCTAAAAGCAACAAATGAGCAGGACAAATGAACAGAGACTCATGGACATGGACTATAGGCTAGTGGTTACCAGAGGACTATAGACTAGTGGTTACCAGTGGGCTGGACGAGGAGGGGAGAGGTAGATGGTGTAAAGGGGGTCAAATATATGGTTTAGGGGGAGAGTGAAGTGGGTAAAGGGGATCAAATATATGGTAGCTGAAGGAAACTGGACTTTGGGTGGTAAATACATAATAGAATATACAGATGCCAGATGATAATGTACACTTGAAAATTATATAATTGTATTGACCATTGTTACTCCAATAAACTTAATTAAAATATTTTTTAAAGTTTATTTTGTAAACATTTTTTATTTTCTTTTTGATACATTATTTTTCCACCAAGGGTTTTATGATAATGTACTCTTTTTTAAAAAATATATTAAGAATGATCTCACTTTAATGATTTGATAAGAAGAGTTTTTGTTGTTGTCGCTGTTTTTATTAGGTGGCACGCAGGATGCCTGCTCTGTAAAAGCCTCCTGTATCTTTTCTTTGTGGGATAAAAAAAAATGCCCTTTATTTTCTTGGGAGGTGTGTTATTTCCTGTGTCACCATGTTTCCTTGGTCCAAGAGCTACATCCTGATAGCAGAATGTGATGGGAGATGGCTATCCAAGTCTCTGAGGAGCCTCTGAATTCCTAGTGCTGCCCCAGCAGCCAGATGCAGTGTTGTGCTGCCTGAGGGGCCCCAGTGTCTCTCTAGTATCATCCTTGATGGATGGGGGTAGGGTGAGTTAGGAGAGGTCATCAGGGTGCCTCTGGCTGGTATTTTTCTCAGTAATTCTGACCTTCAGTCTTTAGCCACATGTATTCTGATTTCAACCATCATCATTGGGACCAGGTGCAGTCTGTGTCTGCAACTCAGGAGCTGACTCATTTTCCATAGCTACAGTCTCCCTGTTCCTTAGACAATACTCGCAGCCACTTTTTTTCTGGGAGCCTGCTGCTAGTTCTGGGAGAATATGGGAAGGTGATCTCTGTGAGGGTGTGGGTATGCAGTCAGGGTTTTTGAATCAGCTTAATGCCTAGCAATGGCAGCCACAAGAACATAGCTGTTGCATATGAGTGTTCTGTCTGTGCCCTGTTCTCTGCCCTGATTAGTGGACTCTGCCATAGTAAACGCTTATCACTCAGGCGGGAATGCTCAGGACTACAGAGAGTGCACACAGCAACCAGATTCCTCCTGTCTCCCTGAGACCTACAGGGAGCTCCTGGCTGCATTTGTGGCACCTATCTTCATTTCTCCCCCTTTCCTCTTCTCTAGCCCACCTGATTCAGCCACATTGAGATGTTCTGATGCACAGATCTCTTAGATATCTTTGTGTATTAGACTGTGTGTTTTGGTCGGATTGTAGCTGTTAACTTTGTTGTTATTTCAAGTAGAGAGATGATGGGACCCCTCATGCCACCAAGATTCTCTAATAATTATAACAAAATTTCAAGCAATGCATAATGGCAGAAGAAAAGAGAAATTCCTATTTTCCATCTTCAACTTTACTCATCTTTCTATTACTTGACTGTTTTTCACTTTGCCTAGGAGTTTTCTGAGAGCTAATTTAATGTCCTTGTTCCTCAAACAGTAGATAACAGGGTTCAAGGTTGGGGGCACCACAGAATAGAATATAGACATTAGAAAGTCAAGTCTAGAAGGCTTGTCAGAGGCTGGTTTTGAATAAGCCACAACACCTGTAAGAAGAAACGCACTCACAACAATGAGGTGAGGCAGGCAGGTGGAAAAAGCCTTGGATCGGTTCTGTCTGCTTGGGATCTTTACCACAGTGGAGAAGATATACCCATAGGAGATCACAATGCAAACTAAACATGAAAATGTATAACAGACACCAATGGTCATGCTGACATTAATAGCAGAATGCTTTTTTTCAGAACAAGTAAGCTTGAGTAGGGCAGGGACATCACAGAAGAATTGATGTATCTTATTGGACCCACAAAAATTCAGAGAGAATATCCCAGTTGAGTGCAAGATTCCCAAGGACCCTCCACTGAGCCAGGATACAGCCATCAACTGGACACAGACTCCTTTGTTCATGACAGTCTCGTAATGCAGAGGGCGACAGATGGCAACATAGCGGTCATAAGACATCGCTGTGAGGATGCCAATCTCTGAGCTAATCATCACCACCACCAGGAAGAGCTGTAATACACATCCCCAGAAAGATATGGAGTCAGTGAAGGTGATGGAGTTAAGAATGGACTTGGGCACTATTGCAGAAATGAGACACACATCTAAGAAGGACAAGTGCCTAAGGAAAAAGTACATTGGAGTGTGGAGGTGTTGGTCAAGAATTGTGAGGGAAATAATAACAAGATTCTCCAACATGGCCACTAGGTAGGTCAATGATAAAAGCCCAGTGTGAAGCCTCAACAGCACGCGACTTTCGGTAAATCTCACGAACAAGAACTCCATCATCAGTGTTTGATTCATCATGTTTTAAAATTATAAGCCACCTATTAAGTAAAGAAGAATATTAGATTAATATAGCAAATAAATGCTATTTTCTTCTTTATTTTGAAACATGTATACATTAGCATCATGAGCTACAGAACGTTTAAAAATATCAACATATTCATATTACAGTTGACTCAAGTATAAAAGCAACTATGAATAACAGTTCAATATAACAAATTAAAGTTATTGTGAAAAAGTAAAGAATTTCACTTCCCTCTCTAATTACTAAAAATGAATTTTGATTATTTCCAATAGGTATTGCATGATTGACTGTAATTATAATTATAGTAGCGTGAATATATTTGTGTATATTATCCTCATTGTAAATTTTGGTGGATTGGACATCATGACAAAATTTTCTGCTCCTTGCATGTTGCACACTGCTTAAATAATCATTATGATGGAGTGAGCTCTTCGTTATCCACTTCCTACTGAAGGACATTAAGGTCATGTCCCCACGGCATTAGGGCATTGTTGTTTTTGCTCCTTTAGTGCAGATACTCAGTACAGCACACACACACACAAAATAAAGAGCAACTCTAGGAATTTTGCTTAATAAATTTGAAAATGTTCGTGCCTTTTTTTTTATGAAAAGAGCACAACTTAAGAGTACACGCGAGATAATTGGCATGTAATGCTGAGAAGGACTTAACTAACACCGAACAGACAGACATAAGCATGCACACTGCACTGGAAGAGACGCAGAGCCCTGCCATCTCACAGACTCACAGGGCTCATCACCAGCATGGTTACATGCCAGCTGGCAGGGCTGCGGGTGTGTCTTCCCTCGGGTCACCTTTGCCTTAGAGCTTGCATCAATCCACTTTAGCATCACTCATGACAATTTCTCCACTTTCCCATACAACCTCTTCCCCCGCCCCTCCCCAATATTGTGCCTTGTTCAGTAAATGCTGAAATTTCAGGGGAAAAGTAGATATCTTCCTGAACCTCTGTAAGTGAAACTCAGCCTTCCATGCACTAGGCTCTGGTGGGCACTAGGTGTGGAGGCTGTGAGGACGCTCCCTTGGGACTATTCTCAGCAGCCTCTCATGTTCTCTGTGGGATTTGTGGCCCTGGGCGCATCTCTGCCCCATGCCTCTCCCTGGCCCCCTCCCCCCAAAGCATGCCTGATTCATTTTACTTTATTTTTAATTAAAAGAGAAGCAAGCAATATAACTGAGAGGGGACAAAATGGACTGAGAAAGTAGCTACAAATGTATTTGGTTTTAGAAGTTTAAAAATACGTAGGACCAATGATGAAGAACCAAGCAGGATGTTTAAGGCAACTGTCATATGTACACACACTCACACAAACTCACACTTGCACATTCTCCTCACACCGGTCCCAGACGCTGTGCTTTGTAAATCAGGCTAACGTCCCACAGGCAATATGTTAAGAACAAAATGTCCTCATCACTGCAAGTATAGTGGCACGTGTTAACATACCTGTTCTGCGAAACATCTACTTATTTTCTAAGAGTAGTTTTGCTCTCCAGCATTATATAAATAAAGACGTACGTGACTTTGTGACAGATGGCTGGCCTGAAGTATGCCCTCCAAAACTTTATGCAGACTGTTACTGTTTATAAGAGAAACCAGATGGTAACACAATAGAACTATTTGGAAGAAGCTATAAGGAAAGGAAATTAGATAGATGTGGTTACAGGTGTCAATATATAAAGGGAGAGAAACAGAGTTTGAAGCAAAAGTAGGAGAGAAACACCATCGTGTGCTTCGGCGATTAACTAGAAAATCATCTTAATCCTGTTCAGTAGAATAACACTAGTAAATTATAATGGAGCCAATTGAACAGAGTAGCAGGATTTGAAATGAATCAGATAGATTGGGGGACAACCAAACACGTTGAGTATACTCTTTCTGGACACTCGCAATCAAAGCTAGGAAAACACACATGCATTTATTATGTCGAGCAGTGGCACTTTATACTTATTCATCTTGAACTTTATAGGCTGTGTAAATTCAAAGATACAGGTAGGACTGAAGGATTGTAAATAAAAAAGAGAAGGAGAGAAATGAGACAAAAAGTAGGGTAAACAATGAGAGAAAGGAAAAATGAGAAGAGGGAGGAGGGAAATAGAGCAGCAGTTCACCGAGAGAATGAAGAAGGGTAGAGAATGAGACAACAGAGGGGACAAAACTCCTTTTAGGAGAAAGAACAACTTCCTTTGGAACAATGGGGAAGAACATAACAGTGATCCTTTGAATGTAAGCAGACCTTTTCAGCATACTTTTATTTTGTTTCCTTTGAATCCATACACGGAGTGTTGGCAAAGATGGACAGAGCTTTTCCAGAATGAGCACTCATATTTCTCACCTTCATAGAACCCAACCAGTACAGGTGACTTTCTGAGGAGTAAAATAACAAGTGATTTCAAGTTCAAAGGCTCATAAGAAATGTCAGTTTCATGTTTTTCAGCCAATTTTGGATGCTTCTATTAGAGAAAGACAGCCCTGGCCCTGCATTTCAGGCAATACTGAAGACCCAGATAGAAAATGTCAAACTCAATGTGAGCGAGGTCACGTGTATCCAGTCTAAAGACTTTCGTGTTTCACTGGATAGCGGGTACAGAACTTAAGGCACTGTCCACATGCCCAGGTTCCAAATTAACAAACAGTCCACCATGGTTTCAGCTCAGTCAACATTGAAGGGTGGCCAGGGATATTCTCTTGTGCTCCTGCACACCCACAATGTGTGACTTTGATCATGGATTGTTCTCTAATGACTAATGTGCCTTGGATTATATACGAAACAAGAGGAAAGTCTGCATGCTTTGCTCTACAGATGGTGTCAATAACAATAAACCTTTGACACATTATGATACACTTGTTCACAGTGATTCAACATAACCAAATAAAAGTCTCTAAACTGTGTCCCAATTTACCTTCTAAAACTTGCGAGATGTTTACAGTGCATGGGATAGTCCTAAAATAAAGAAGTGTCTAAGAGAGCTCTAAAGATTGAGTCGGGCTCTGTTTACACATTTCTGTACTATTCCTATATCATAGTAACAACTTGTCACTTTGGGCAGAAATGAGAGTGTAGGGATGGAGAGAATGAAAGAGACAGAGAGAGATGAGCGACAAGAAAGAGAGAGAGAGAGAGAGAGAGAGAGAGAGAGAGAGAGAATAGTGGCTCTATGAAGTCTTTGCAGTCTTGATATTTCCTTATCAATAGGAGTCAATATGATTAGCATTTATTAAAAAATACCAAGAGAATGCTTTCCCTTATATATGTATATTTTTTTAGATTTCAAATTAATTTGAGTAGGGAAAGAAGTAAATGAAATAGCTAAGTAATTTGGGATTCTCAAAAAATTTTTAAAAGCTCTGCTTTCAAGTCATAGAAAGAGACTGAACACTGCAAGCAATTTTCCCATGTGTCTTCAGATTCCTGTTTCAAGTTCCCCCCATGCCATTCAGACTCACGGTAATTTTGATTGTGCATCTCTGTCTTCTACATATCAATATTTGTTTTCTTTCTGCAGTCTCCAATTTCTAGAAAGAAAAATGTTGTTGATGTCTAATGTTTGGTACAATTCTTTTCCCAATAAGTGGCAAAGCTACTCAAGCAGTCACACATGGACCTTTGTAGATGACATGGCACTCTCCCAAGAGGTCAGATTTTAATTATGCTTAACACTTATTCCTTAGATCCTAAGGCCTTGGAGACCAGGCCCTTAATTCTCACTCCAGACCTGAGAGCTAATGCCCTTTCCTCCAGTGAGAATAAGATAAGACCTCTCCGGGTCTCATTAGAATAAAGTCTCCAGGAACATTATAATTATTTCTTATATGGATATAGCTATTTATCCTATTTACTTCCAAAGTATGAAACAATTTTAATTTAGGTCTGCCTCAATTAATCTTTAAATTGAGTCTAATATTCTCAGTTCACTTTCTTTTTTTTTCTATTTTTAAATATTTATTTATTTATTCTTATGTATTTATTTTTCTTTTTATTTTATATTTATTTTTTAATTTAATTTATTTTTATGGTGACATTCATTAACAAAATCCAATAAGTTTTAGCTGTTCACTTTAACAGTAAGACATATATATATATTAATACTTTGTGTTCACCTCCCATAGATAGATTACTTTCTATCACCACATATTTGACCACTTTTACCCCGCCTACCTCCCTGCTCCCCCTTCCCCCCCTACCTTCTTGTAACCACTAGTCTATAATCCACATATATGAGTCGCTCTGTGTTTGTCCAGTTCATTTGCTGCTTTTAGTTTTATATCCCATATATAAGTGATATCATGTGATTTTCAACTTTTTCTGTCTGGCTTATTTCGCTTAGCACGATTATCTCAAGGTCCATCCATATTGTCGCATGTGGCAGTATTTCATCTCTTCTTATGGCTGAGTAATATTCCATTGTATATATGTACCACAGCTTCCTTATCCAATCATCTATTGTAGGACACATCGGCTGCTTCCACATCCTGGACATTGTGAATAATGCTGCTATGCACTTCGGTGTGCAAATATCTTTTCGGATATGAGTTTTCAAGTCTTTGGGATAAATACTCAGTAAAGAGATTGCTGGATCATATGGTAGAACAATTCTTAGTTTTCTGAGGAACCTCTATACTGTTTTCTATAGCAGCTATACCAATTTGCAGTCCTACCAGCAGTGGATAAGTTTTCCTTTTTCTCCTCATCATCTTCAATATTTGTTATTAACAAATCAACAAGTCTTGTTGATTATTGCTATTCTAACATGTGAGATGGTATCTCACTGTGGTTTTGATTTGATTTTCCTAATACATAGCAATGTTGAGTAGTATCTTTTTCAAAAATTTATTGGCCATTGGCATGTTCTCTAGGGAGAAGAGTTTGTTCAGGTCTGTCCTTTTTTGATTGGATCATTTGATTTTTTCTTCTTATTGAGTTGTATGAGTTTTTTGTATACTTTAGATATTAGGCCCTTATCAGAGGTGTTGCTTGCAAATATATTTTTCCCATTCAGATGGTGGTCTCTTTACCTTGTTGATGGTTTCTTTTGCTGAGCAAAAGCTTTTTAGTTTGGTGTAGTCTCGTTCGTTTATTTTTGTTTTTACTTCCTTTGCTTTTGAGGTCAAATTCATTAAATCTTCTTTAAATCCAAGGTCTTTGATTTTAGTTCCTATGTTTTCTTCTATGCATTTTATTGATTCCGGGCTTATATTCAGGTCCTTAATCCATTTTGAGTTAATTTTGGTGTGTGGTGATAGACAGCAGTCTAGTTTCATTCTTTTGCAGGTTTTCCAGTTTAAGCAGCACCATTTATTGAAGAGGCTTTCCTTTCTCTACTGTATGTTTTTGGCTTCTTTGTTGAAAATTATTTCCCCATATAAATATGAGTTTACTTCTGGACTCTCGATTTTGTTCCACTGTTTCATGTGTCTGTCTTCCTGCCAATACCATGCTAATTTGATTATTGTTGATTTGTAGTATAATTTGAAGTCAGGCAGAGTGATGCCTCTAGCCTCGTTCTTTTTTCTCAGGATGGTTTTGACAATTCTGGGTCTTTTGTACTTCCAACAAATCTGATGATTTTTTGTTCTATTTCTTTAAAAAATGCTGATAGAATTTTGATGGGGATGGCATTAAATCTGTATAATGCTTTAATATGTTCATTTTAACTATGTTGATGCTTCGAATCCAAGAACACAGAGTATCTTTCCATTTCTTTGTATCTTCTTAAGTTTCTTTTAATAGGGTCTTATAGTTTTCATTATACAGGTCCTTCATATGTTTTGTTAAATTTATTCCTAGGTATTTTATTTTTTTGTTGAAATTGCTAAAGGAATTATTTTTTCAACTTCTTTTTCTGACACTTCATTGTTAGAGCATAGGAATGCTATGAATTTTTTAACATTGATTCTGTATCCAGAGATTTACTATATTTGCTTAATGTTTTTAGTAGTGTTCTTGTGGAGTCCTTAGGGTTTTCTGTATAGAGAATCATGTCATCTGCAAATGGTGATAGTATGACTTCTTTGTTTCCTATTTGGATGCATTTTTTATCTTTCTCTTGTCTGATTCCACTTGCTAGAAACTCCAATGTTATATTGAATAACAGTGACGATAGTGGACAGCCTTGCCTTGTTCCTGATCTTGGATGGTTTTTAGTTTTCAGCTTTAAATATAATGTTGCCTGAGGGTTTGTCATAGATGGCCTTTATTATAGTAAGGTACTTTCCTTCTATACCAATTTTGTTAAGTGTTTTGATCATAAATGGATGCTGTATCTTGTCGAAGACTTTTTGCATCTATAAATATGATTATATGATTCTTATTTATTAATTTGTTTATGTGGTGTATCACATTAATTGATTTCTGTGTTTTGAACCTCCATGTGCCCCTGGAATGAAGCCCACTTGATCGTGGTGCATAATCTTTTTAATATGTTGCTGTATTCAGTTCACTAGTATCTTATTTAGGATTTTTGCATCTGTGTTTATGAGAGATATTGGTCTATAGTTTTCTTTTTTTGTGTTATCTTTACCAGGTTTTGATTTAGAGTAATATTGCCCTCATAAAATGAGTTGGGAAACATCATCTCCTCTTCAATTTTTTTGGAAGAGTTTTAGGAGAATAGGTCTTAAATCTTTGAATGTTTAGTATAATTCAATAGTGAAGTCATCTGGTCCTGACCTTTTTACTTTTTGGTAGATTTTTGATGATTGTTTCAATTTCCATACTGCTGATTGTTCTATTTAGATTTTTGACATTCTTCTTGATTCAGTCTAGGAAGGTTGTATTTTTCTAAGTACTGGCCCATTTCTTTTAGGTTATTAAATTTGGTGTTATATGCTTTTTTATAGTATTCTTGCATGTTCCTTTGTATTTCTGTGATATCAGTCATAATTTCCCCCTCTTTCATCCCCGAATTTGTTTATTTGGGTCTTGTGTCTTGGTTCTTTAGTGAGTCTAACTAGGGCTTTGTCCATTTTATTAATCTTCTCAAAAACCAGCTTTGTTACATTATTTTTTTTATTCTTGTTTTCAATTTCATTTATTTTTGCTCTAATTTTGATGATTTCTTTTTTTCTCCTGACTTTAGGCTTCATTAGTTCATTCTTTTCTAGTATTTTAAGATGAAGCATTATTTTATTTATTTGAGCTCATTCTTATTTTTGGAGATTGGCATGTAATAATATAAACTTTCTTCTTATGACTACTTTTGCAATGTTCCAAAAGTTTTAACATGTTGTACTACCATTATCATTTGTTTCTATTTATCTCTTCGTTTCCCTTTTATTTCTTCTCTGACCCTGTTATTCTTCAGTAGCATGATGTTTAATCTCCATGTATTTATGGTTCTTCCTGATTTCTTTCTGCAGTTCATCTCTCATTTCAAAGCATTATGATCAGAGAATATGGTTGGTATGATTTCAACTCTCTTATATTTTTTGAGGCTATCTCTGTGTCCCAGTATGTGGTCGATTCTTGAGAATGCCATGTGTACTAGAGAAGGATGGATAAGCAGCTGTTTTGGGATGGAAGGCTCTGTAAATGTCAATTATGTCCAGTTGATCTTATGTGTCATTTAAGGATGTTATTTCCTTATTTGTTTTCTGTTAGGATGATCTGTCCATATCCAACAATGAGGTGTTTAAGTCTGCTATTATGATAGTGTTTTGGTCTGTTTCTTTCTTTAGTTCTGTTAGTAATTGCTTTACATATTTTGGGGCTCCCTGATTGGGAACATAGATGTTAATAAGTGTTATGTCTTCTTGGTTCATAGATCCCTTTATCATGAAATGTCCTTCAGTGTCTTTCTTTACTTTTTTATTTTGAAGTCTATTTCATCTAATATTAGTATGGCTACCCCCAATTTTCCCTGATGCCATTTGCTTGAAATATCATTTTCCATCCTTTCACTTTTGAGTCTATATTTGTCTTTGGAGCTGAGATGTGTCTCCGGAAGGCAGCATGTGGTTGGGTTTATTTATTTATTTTTTGATCCATTCTGCAACTCTGTGCCTTTTTATTGTTGAGTTCAGTTCATTTACATTTAGGGTGATTATTGAAATATGAGGTTTTTATGGCCATTTTATCTTTTGCTTCCTGGTAGCTCGGTGTTTCCATTGCTTTCTTGTTCATGTGTTTCTCTTTTCTTTATTTTGGTTGGTTTTTGTGGGTTTTTCTCTGGTTCTTGTTTTATGTTATACATTTCAGTCCTGGATCTTTGTGTGTGTGTGGTTACCATTATGAATATGTAAAGGATAGTTATGTATATACAGTCATCTATTTTCTTCTCCCTGTGCCTTCTCCATTGCTTTTTGCGAATATGGATCTTTGAATTCTCCCCTTTTCAGTCATTGTTGTCTCAGTTTGTCCCTATGTATGTTGAACACTCATTACTATCTTGTTATAACAATTTGCTTCTTATTATTTACACTATAATGCCCTGCTCTTAAGAGTTTCACTCCTCTGCTTCTATTTGCTTGATAGTCATTTTACTCCCAATTATGTATTTTTGTTGTTATTTTTTTTAGGTGAGCTGACCCCTTTCTGTATTTTCTGTAATGCAGGCTTCATAGTGAGAATTCCCATAATTTTTGTATGTCTGGAAAGGTCTTTATTTCTTCTTCATAGCTTAAGGAGAGCTTAGCTGGTTACATTATTCTAGGCTAGTAGTTCCTTTCACTTAATAGTTTAAATATTTGGTTCCATTCCTTTTTGGCTTGTAAGGTCTGTGCTGAGAAGTCCGATGATAATCTAATATGTTTTCCTTTATACCTTTCCATTTTCTTCTCCCTGGCTGCCTTGAGAATTCTATCTTTGCCTTCGGTTTTTGATAATTTCAATATGATGTGACTTGATGAAGACCTTTTTGGGTTGAGATAATTGGGTGTTCTGTTGACATCTGGAATTCCAAGCTCCAGCTCATTCCTTAGATTTGGGAAATTCTCATCCACTATTTGTCTGAAAATGCTTTCTAGTCTCTGCTCCTTTTCCTCGCTTTCGGTAATGCCCATTATTCTTATATTTCCTCTCCTGATGGTACCAGCTAGTTCTTGTATTTCTCTTTCATTATTTTTCATTCTTTAGTTTCTCACTTCTTTCTTCTGTTTTTTTTTTTTTTCTAGATTTCTCTCTTTGATAACACAGATCTTTTCCTCCATTTGGTCAACTCTATTTCCCAGGCTTGCTATTTTATTTTTCAACTCTTACATTGTGTTCCTCATCTCCAGAATATCTATTCTGTTCTTCTTGTGGGTTTCAATCTCCTTGCTTTGCTTGTCTAGTTGTTTTTTTTTTTTAATTCCTGAAATTGTCGATATGATTTGTTTCAGGTCTCACTGTGTTTTTTCAGAAGTACTATCCTGAAATCTCTGTCATTTAAATGGCATATTTCTATGTCTTTAAGCTTATTTTCTGGAGATTTTTCTCTTTCTTTCGGAGATGCCTTGTCACCTTGGTTGTTCATGATGTTTAATGGACTATTTCTTTGGGCATTAATGTAAGTGTATCCTGTCATTTTTCCAGAAAGATTTCTTAAATAAAGGTGTCTCTTTAGCCTGCTGCAAAGAAGACACTCTTCTTTTGGTTTCCAGTAGGTATCATCTAAGCTTCTTGGATCCCTAGCAGTTTCAGCAGCGTTTGCTCAAAAACGCTGGGGCTCCAAGGTGATCGGTCTGAGAGGGTATGCGGGGAGGGGCTCTCTGGATCATGGGTTTTGGCTGCGGCTCAGGCTTGGTTTTACAACCTCCACCAGCAAAAATTAACTGATGTTCCTCTGCAGGCCCGCCCTACTCAGATTTCTGCCCTAATGTCTAGGCCCTCTGGTGGGCTGTGTACAAACCCTCACACTTCCAGGCAGGGTTGTTCAGGAAAGTCGCTGCACCTTCACCCCTCCTCCTCCACCCACAGGGTCCCGTGTCCGCCCCCCCCCCCCCGCCCCGGGCAGCTGCAAGAGTCAGTTTCTTTATTACTCCTAGTCAACCACCAGACACCCATGGTTCTGACCTGCGGTAGCTCTTATGCGCAGATCCCATGCTCAGACGTGCTGATGTGAAGTTTTGGTGGTTTTTTTTGCATTTTAGATGTTCAGTTTATTGTTTCAAGGGGAGAGATCCAGGAACTTTTCTAACTCCACCATGTTTCTCCTGAATCCTCAGTTTTATTTAATTATGCTTTAATTTTTATTATTTCCTTTCTTCTGCTGACTTTGGGCTGCATTTGTTCTTTTTTCTAGTTCTTTAAGATGTAATGTTAGCTTATTTGGGATGCTTTTTGTTTCCTGGGGTAAGTCTGTAGTGATATAAACTTTCCTTTTATAACCACATTTCTTGTATCCAAAAAGTTTTGGGATGTTGTATTTTCATTCTCACGTTTTTCTATGTATCTCTTGATCTCTCCTTTTATTTCTTTTCTGATACAATTTTTCTTTAGTAGCATGTTATTTATTCTCTATGTGTTTATAGTTCTTCCTATTTCCTTTTTTACATTTGATCTCCAGTTTCAAAGCATTTTATGGTCAGAGAATATGCTTAGTATGATGTATATCCTCTTGAATTTGTTGAGGCTAATTTTGTGTCCCAATATGTGGTATGGCTTTGAAAATGTTCTATGTGCACTAGAGAAGAATATACAATCTGGTTTTAAGATAAAAGTCTCTGTAAATGTTGATCATTCCAATTGGCCAATGTGTCACCTAAGATTGCTACTTCCTTATTAATTTTCTGTTTGAATATTCTATTCATAAACAGCAGTGGGGTATTTAGGTCCCCTACTAAAATTGTGGGTTTTTTTTTTTAGTTTCTCACTTTAGTTCCATTAGTAGTTACTTTGTATATTTTGTGCTCCCTAATTGAGAGAATATATATTTATAAGTGTTATATCTTCTTAATGTATTGTCCCTTTTATCATTATTAAGTATCTATTTTTGTGTCTCATTAACTTTTTCTCTTGCAGTCTGTTTTGTCATTTGTAAATACAGCTACATCTTCTTTTCTCTGGTTGTCATTTTCTTGGAATTGCAGTAGGTATTCTTTTTAATGTTTTTATCTCTTTTAATCATTATGTAATATTTATTTATACATTACCATATTCTGAATAAGGGTTGCAATGTTCTGCTTCTGTCTGTCTGTTAGTCATTCTACTCATAGTTTTGTATCTTTTTACCTTTTTGTTTCAGGTTGAATAACCTCCTTCAGTAAGCAGACCTCATAGTAGAAAATTCCTTCAGCTTCTTTATGTCACAAAATGTCTTTATTTCTCCTTCATATCTGAAGAATAACTTTGTTAAACACATTATTCCTGGCTGGTAATTTTTTCAGTAGTTTGAATATTTCATTTTCTTTCTCTTAGCTTGTAGAAAGTCTACTGAAAAATTTGTTGATATCTAATGGCATTTCCTTTATAGGTATTGTTTTTTTCTGGCTGCCTTGAGAATTCTTTCTTTGTCATTGCCTTTTCTTTTTTTTTTTCCGGCAAGGCAACCCTTGGTTGACCTCACAGATTGCAAGGACCTTGGCAGCTTACAATCCCTTAATTTTTATTTTTTATGCCTACAGCACCTGGTCTTCCTAGGTGGTCTCCCATCCAAGTACTAACCAGGCCGAACTCTGTTTAGCTTCCAAGATCGGACAGGATTGGGTTTGTTCAGGGTAGCACGGCCATAGTCTTTGTCATTACTTTTTGAAAGTTTTAATATGATGTGTATTTTTTAATATGAAGTTATTTTTGGGTTGAGTTAACTAGGTGTTCTGTTTGCTTTTTATATTTGAATATTCAGTTCTTTTTATAGGTTTGGGAATTTTTCATCAAGTATTTGTTCGAATGACCTTCGATTCCCTTCTTCCTCTTTTCTTCTACTCATAATTTTTATATATTTTTTTCTGATGGTGTCAGATAGTTCTTGTAGAGTTCTTTCATTTTTTTCACTCTCAAGTCCCTTTCTTTCATCTGCATCATTGCCAGATTTCTGTTTTTGATATTACTAATTCTTACTTCCATCTGATCAGCTCTATTTCTTAAGCTTACTATCTCATTCTTCATCTCTTCTTTTGAGTTTTTCAGCTTCAGAATTTTTATTTTTTTCAAGTGTTAATCTTTTTGGTAAAGTAGATTTTGCTCATTGATTTTATTTCTAAGTTTATTAAACTTCCTATCTGAATTTTCTTGCATCTTATTGAGTTTTTTCAGAACTGCAATCTTGATTCCATGTCATTTAAATCAATGTTTTTATGTCTTTAAGTTTGTTTTCTAGGGATTTTTTTGTTGAGCTGCCTTGTTACATAGATTGTTGATTGTATTTAAAAGATTATTGCTCTTTCTAGGCATTAATGGGAATAAACTCTACTTTTCTTAAATTTTAATATTATTAAGAATAATTTATCTGTAGCAGGTTGATAAAAAGAGGTTTTTCTTTTGTTTTCCAATCAGTGGTGCACATGCCTTCTGTACTGCTCTGGCCTCCTAGATCTCTACTGCAAGGGAAAAAAATGCCCTTTATTCTCTAGGGGTGTGTGTGTTGCCTTTATGACCAGGCTGCCTCAGTCTGGTCATAAAGTCCCAGGGCTTCACCCCTATGGGAGAATATGAATGGCAATATGAATTTGAGCCTCTGAATAGCCCCTGAAATTCTGATACTTCCCCAATAGCTAGATGCAGTGCTGAGGCCCATACTAGCTCTGGGAAGGTCTGGGAAGGTACAAAGGGGATGACTACATCTGGGAGGGTGTGGGCTCCATGACTCAGCTTTCAGCTTGGCAGTTGTAGCTTCTGGAACACAGCTGTCAAATCTCTGTATTTCATCTCTGTTCTGGTGTCTGCCCTGATCACTGGGCTCTGCCGTAGTAAATGTTGATCACTCAGGCAGAAATGCTCAGAACTACAGAGAGTGCACGTGGCAACTTGATTTCTCCCCTCTCCCCCAGCCCTCAGGGAGATCCAGGCTGCACCCATCTTTGCTCCTGTCTTGCTCCTTTCTCTTTTCTCCTCCTGTTTGCCTGATTTGCTCACCTCAGAAGCTCTGATGTGCAGATTTCTCAGACACGCTAGGCTGGGTGTTCTCCATTGTGTTGTAGCTGTTCAATTTGTTGTAATTTCAAGGGGAAAGGTCAGAGGGATCCTGGTGCCATCATTTTTTTCATTAACTTTTTATGACTGCAAATTCTATAGTAAAGTTTCTTTTTCGTTTTTGTTCTATTTGTTATTTGGGTTGGTTCTCTGTCTCTTTTCATTGTTATTATTGGGTTTTACATGTTTGATTGATATTTTGAAAGAGCGTGCCTCTGTTTATTTTTTATTTTTTAATTCTAATTTTCTGTTCTATTTTTTCTTTTTTCTTTTTTGTATTTCTTTTCTCTAAAAGTGCTTTCAAAGAGAATCACATAGTACCTAAAAATAATTTAATTGTATTTTGTATGTTAATTTATCAGTGATAGAATTTTAGTTTTGAATTCTTATGCATTTATTCCTCAAAACAGTCACTCTAATGTATATAAACATGAATGATCTCCTCCCTCTGTTTACAAACTTCTAGAATATTCTTTTTGACTCTGAAATTCCTGTGATATGATTGCATGTGTTTTTTATGTGGCCTTTTCACATTAGGATGCTTTAAGTTAGTCAGGACTTTGGTTCTCAAGTTATACTTGATTACTGTACTTACAAATATTTCCTTTCTGAGATGACATTATTGCTCCCTGTAAAATGTTTATTTATGTCAACATTGATATTTCTATCTCTTCACAGTAAGCTTATATTAAAAATGTTTCATGTTTAGCATGGCAAGAACACAAACTCATGACAATGAATACCAGTCCTCATGCAATTCTAGATGTTCAAGACCTTACCATTCACTCCACTTGGCTGCAGTGTTACCCTATGTTTACCCACTCTGATTGCTTCTTAGCAGATTTTTTTTTTCATCTGGAATCCCAGCTGAAGAATAGTGTTCAGATGTATCTATTCACATGTCCATTCTACCTACTGAGACTTATTTATTTTTGAAGGATGATTTTAATTCTACTAGGTCTTTAAATATTTGATTGTTTATATTTCTTATATACAAATGATTTTTTTTATACCTGCACATTTCTACATCATATTCCAATTTTTTTCTTTAAAAACACCTGCTTTACTTATTCATATCTTTGTTCTCTTTGCTATAGCTATTATACTCCCCACACAGGTTCAACACAGCAGACAGTGATCTTCCTGGAACACAGAAGGTGGGGTGAGGAGCACCCCAAAACTTTCCCCCAGACCTCCTGCCAGAACTGCTTCCATGCTGGCTACCATGGGTTTTTGAACTAGGGAACAAACATCCTCTGTCTCTAATTGTTGTTTTTTTTGCGGGGGGGCGGGTAGTTATTTTGCTTATTTAGTTTAGCAAAGTGAAACACCCCTGGATTTCTTTATCTTTCTCTAAAATACTTTTAAGAAGTCCACAGCCATATTACCCTAAACAAGCCCGATCCTATCTGATCTCGTAAGCTAAGCAGGGTCCGGCCTGATTAGTACTTGGATGAGAGACCACCTAGGAAGACCAGTTGCTGCAGCCATAAAAAATTTTAAAAAAATAAGGGATGGTAAGCTGCCAAGGTCCTTGCAATCTGTGAGGTCAACCAAGGGTTGCCTCATCTAAAAAAAAAAAGAAAAAAGTGCATTTAAAAAATAAATAAATAAATAAATAAATAAATAAATAAATAAATAAATGTTTTTAAGACTCTGCTCATATCATGAAAAGTAGAGGTGTAGCCATGTATCTAGTTCATTACTGTGATCTAAAGGGAAAATAAAAATTCATAACAAAACTCCTGTATCTAGCACAGTGCCAAAGTTTACAGTCCCTATTAGGTGCCTAGATTGACACCCAGGTGCCAAGAACAGTGAAGAGACCATCTGCCTGAATACTTACATCTCAAAGACAAATGAGCCCTGAACACTCACAGAGAATTGTCAGGGGCTAGGGTTTGGTGATCCTTTACAGCAGCTGCTGACCATTTCCTCCTGCCTTCTGTCCTTGTTGGGGCCCTGCTACTTGGGCAGGATAGGTGACTAGACACCTGTCAAGTTTCCCTGGGGAGATGGATTAAGGAAAGGGGGCTTAAACAACTGTTATCTGCTGTAAAGTACTTGATAAGATATTTGTCCCATATCCAGAATACCTAATTAATTCATCATTAACAAAGATGAATATTAAATACTCAACACTTAGCTGCATCCAATTATCCGATTTTCTAAATTCTGCACATTACCCAGGGTTGGGTTCTGTGGAGGGAAACTAAAGCTTGTTTTAAGTTATTATTTTCTCATTTGCCTTAAAACGTTCTGTATTTTTTCTTGAATGTCTCTTTAAAACATTATATTTTGGGATTTAAATTGATATTCTCAGTCTTTTCTATTTGTGCTTATTGAGTTTACTGTTATTGGAATTCTTTCTGGCATTTTATTTCATGACATAAAACTGTTTCTAGGTTATTTTTTTATTTTTCAATTACCATTGACAGTATTAAATTATTTTCAGGTGCACAACAGTGATTAGATATTCATCTAATTTATAAAATGATTTCCCTAATAAATCTTCTACCCATTTGGCACTACACATAGTTATTACAATATTATTGATGGAATTCCTATGCTGTACTTTACACCCCTGTGACTATTTTACAACTACCAAATTGTACTTCTTAATTCCTTTCACTTTTTTAAAATTACAGTTGATATTCAATGTTATTTTATATTAGTTTCAGGTGAACAGCATAGTGGTTAGACATATATAATTTACAAAGTAAGCCCACCAATTGGTTTAGTATTCATCCGGCAATGTACATAGTTATTGAGATATTATTAACTACATGCCCCATGACAAAAGATAAGGTAGTTGAATGAATAAGAAAGCGAGACCCTTGCATATGTTGTTTATAAGAGACTCACTTCAAATTGAAAGACATACACAGACTGAAAGTAAAAAGATGGAATAAGATGTTTTATGAAAATAAAAATGAAAAAAAGCTTGGGTAGTAATACTTATACCAGACAAAATAGACTTTAAAACAAAGTCTATAACAAGAAGGACCCAGTAATCCCACTTCTGGATATTTATCCAAAGAAACCCAAAAGACTACTTTGAAGAGACATGTGCATTCATATGTTCATTGCAGCATTATTTACAACAGTCAAAATAGGAGGGCAACCTGAGTTTCCATAAGTGGATGAACAGATAAAGAAGATGTGGTATGTATATATACAATGGAATATTACTTATCCATAAAAGAGAATGAAATCTTACCATCTGCAATAGTATGGGTTGATCTAGAAGGTATTGTGCTAAGTGGAGTAAATCAGACAGAGAAAGACAAACACCATATGATTTTACATATATTTGAAATCTAAAGAAAAAAATAAACATACAAACAAAACAGAAACAAATTCATAGATACAGAGAACAATTTGATGGTTGCCAGATGGTAGGAGAAGTGGGGTAGGTGACAAGGGAAAGGGATTAAGAAGTTGAAATTGGTAGTTAAAAAATAGAGAAGGGGATACAAAGTATAGCATAAGAAATATAGTCAATAATATTGTAATATCTACATATGATGTCATATGGATGCTAGACTCACTGGGGTGATCACCTCATATGTTATATAAATGTGTAATCAGTACACCTGAAATTAATATAATATGGTATGCTGACTACAATTTAAAAATTAAAAAAATATATTTAAAAATAAAATAAAATAACATCAATAAAAAAATAAAACACTAACAATTATCAGCAGTGTATCATATATAATGGAACCTACACACAGTGGCTTCTTGAATAATGGTGTGGATTAAATGATATATAAGTGGACAAACATTTGAAAACTATACTGTTTAATATCAGAAAGAATATCAGTTGATATTCTTTCAACCTATGTGGAATCAATGCTTTTATTTACATTTAAAGTTAATAAATATTAATTTTTATTTTAAGTAATAATATTATTTAACTTATTATTACCAATTTATGATTTCCTTAAATTATTTGCTACCCAAATCCTGTCAAAATAAAGTTTTCACAAACCCCAAGTTCTACTCCAATTTCTATACTCTCTAGGACACTTTTTTTCTACTCTTTATTATTTTCTAAACAATATTATTTAGTTCCTTTCTTCAAAGCCTTTGAAAGTCTTTGTTTCTAAGACTATAAACAAATGGATTAAGCAGGGGTGTAGGAACCATGTAGAGAAGTGAGAATATCTTTTCAAACTGAATGTTGTTTCTGTGGTGGTGTCATATACAGCACAACCAGAGCACTATAGAACACACCCACCACAGTCAACTGGGATGATAGGGTGGAAAAGGCTTGGCATCTTCCTGTAGAAGACAGATTCTTAAAATGGAGGTTGGAATGCAACCATATGACAGCAATATCCAAAAGAAAGGAGAAAAGGACAGAAATGATGATGCAAAGTCTACCTTTTCCACCACTGTAGTGTCTATGCAGGAGAGCCTCAGTAACAAAAAGAAGTCACAAAACAAAAATGGTTGATTATGTGAGGGCCACAGAAGGTTACTGTGGTAAGCAAAATCATCATGACTCCCAGGAAGAGAAAACCACCAGTCTATGATTCAACTGCCAGTTTGACACAAGCCCTGCTATTCATAAGCACTGAGCACTTCAGGGGCCAACAGATGGCCAAATAGTGATCATAGGACATGATAGACAGGAAGAAATACTCCACAGTGAGAAGGGCATTGACAGCACACAGTTGTACCACACGGGTGGTAAAGGAGATGGTGACACTACCAGACAAAACTTCCCACAGCAATTGGGGGATGCTGCTGCTCACATAGCCAACATCCACACAGAATAAATGGCACAGAAAAAAATATATTGGAGTGTGAAGATATGGGTTCATCTGGACAGCAAGTATCAGAAGCAAGTTACCAAACAGTGTGACCACATAAAGGCTGAGTAATAAAGAGAAAAATCCCAACCTCTTCAAGTTCTCTCAAAAACCAAGCAAGATGACAAAAGTAATAATGGAGATATTTCTACTCTGGTTTGTCCTACCAGTGAACAACATATAAAACAATTATTGTAGAGTAAAATAATTTAATATAGTTTATTTTTAAAGAAGGCTGTTGTCACATAGACAGGGATACATTGTTCAGTAAGCTCAATAATGTTCTCCAAAAAGTTACCCTCCAATTAAATTTTCATCACAAATAATAGTGTTATATCCTCATTTCTGAATCTACATATCCAAATTGCAAGAAGCCAGGCCAGTTTGGTGGAGGTCCTGATGGGTTAGATAATAAACTCTAGGTCCATCCATGTTATTATGAATGGTAAGATTTCATTTTTTCAATGACTGAATAATATTCCATTGCACATACGAACCATAACTTCTTTATCCAACTGTCTGTTGATGGGCATTTAGGTTGCTTCCATATCTTGGGTATTATAAACTGTGTTGCCATGAATATAGGGATGCATAGATTTTTATGAATTATTATTTTGATTTTCTTTCAATAAATACCCAGAAGTGCAATGCCTGAGACAAAAGGTAAATTCCACTTTTTATTTTTTTTGAGAAACCTCCAGACTGTTTTCCATAGTGGCTGTACCAATTTGCGTTCCCACCAACAGTGTAGAGAGTTCCCTTTTCTCCACATCCTCAACATTTGTTGTTCTTTGATTTATTGATGATGGCCATTCTGACAGGTGTGAGTTAATATCTCATTGTGGTTTTAATTTGCATTTCTCTGATGATTAGTGACCTTGAGCATCTTTTCATATGTCTATTGGCCATCTTTTCATATGTCTATTTCCTCTTTGGAGAAATATCTGTTCAGATCTTCCCCTCATTTTTTAATTGTATTATTTGTATTCTGTTAAGTTTCATAAGTTCTTTATATATTTTGGGTATTAACCTATTATCAGATGTCTCATAAGTGAATATCTTCTCCCATTTAGTCAGTTGTCTTTTCATCTTCCTGATGGTTTCCTTTGCTGTACAAAACTTTTTAGTTTGATATAGTCCCATTTGTTTATTTATTTATTTATTTATTTATTTATTTATTTATTTATTTATTTATTTATTTATTTGGTTTCCTTACCCAAGAAAAAGAAATTTCTGAAAAGAAATTACTGTTAGTAATATCAGAGAATTTACTGCCTACATTTTCTTCTAGAAATTTTATGATTTCGAGTCTTATATTTAAGTCTTTAATCTATTTTGAGTCTATTTTTGTATATGGTGTAAGAAGGTGGTCCAGTTTCCTTTCTTTGCATGTAACTGTCCAAACTTCCCAGCACTATTTATTGAAGAGACTGTCCTTACCCCATTGTGTATTCTTGCCTCCTTTGTCATGTATTTAAGTGAACATAGAGGTGTGAATTTATTTCTGGGCTCTCTATTCTATTCCATTGATCAATGTATCTATTTTTATGCCAATACCATGTTGTTTTGATTACTGTAGCCTTGTAGTATAGTTTGATATCAGGTAGTATGATACCTTCAACTTTTTTCTTATTTCTCAAGATTGCCATAGCTTTATATGGTTCCATATAAATTTTAGGATTATTTGTTCTAGCTCTCTGAAAAATGTCATTGGTATTTTGATAGGGATTGCATTGAGGGTAGATGGCCATTTTAATGATGTTGATTCTTCCTACCCATGAACACGGAATATGCTTCTATTTATTTGTTTCTTCTTCAATTACTTTTTTCAATAACATAATTTTCTGAGAACAGGTCTACCTCCTTGGTTAATTTGATTTTCAGGTATTTTATTGTTTTCAGTGCAATTGTAAATGGGATTGATTGCTTTCTTAATTTCTCTTTCTGAAAGTTCATAATTGGTGTATAAAAATACTCCTGACTTCTAAATATTAATTTTGTATTCTGTTAATTTACTGAATTCATTGACCAGTTCTAACAGTTTTTTGGTGGAATCTTTAGGGATCTCTATATACAGTATCATGTCATCAGCAAATAATGAGAGTTTTACTTTTTTTCCAGTTTGGCTACCTTTTATTTCTTTTTCTTGTTTTATTGCTGTAGCTAAAACTTCCAATACAATGTTGAGGAGGAGTGGTGAAAGTGGGCATTTTTGTCTTGTTCTTGATCTTAGGGAAAATGTTTTTAGCCTCTCCCCAATGAATATGATGTTAGCTGTAGGTTTGCTATATATGGCCTGTATTATGCTGAGAGTTTTTATCATAAATGGATGCTGGATTTTGTCAAATGCTTTTTATTTTTGATTTCAGGATATTGTACCAACCTTGCATACCAGGAATAAATCAAACTTGATCATGGTGTATGATATTTTTAAAATATTTCTGAATTTGGTTTCCTAATATTTTGTTGAGGATTTTTTTTTATCAATATTCATGAGAGATATCAGCCCATAGTTTTCCTTTTTGTAATGTCTTTGGTTTGGGAATCAAGGTAATGATGGCCTCATAAAAGGAGTTAGGGAGCCTTCTCTCTTCTTGACATTTTTGGAATAATTTGAGAAGACTAGGTGTTAATTCTTCTTTGAATGTTTGGTAAAATTAACCTATGAAGCCATCTGGTTTTGTTTGGGTGGAGGTTTTTTGTTTTTGTTGTTGTTTTTTTTACTGATTCCATTTCAGTGATGGTAATTGGTCAGTTCAGATTTTGTTTCTTTTCAACTCGATCTTGGGAGACTGCATATTTCTAAGAATGTATCCATTTCTTCCAAATTGTTCAATTTGTTGGTATATAATTGTTCATAGTATTTTCTTATGATACTTTGCAATTCTAGGAGTCTGTTGTTATTTCTCTTCTTTTATTTCTGATTGTATTTATTTGAGTACTTTTTTCTTTAATGAATCTAGTTAATGGTTTGTCCATTTTGTTTATCCTTTCAAAGAACCAGCTCTTGGTTTTATTAATCTTTCGTATTGTTTTTCTAGACTGTTTCATTTGTTTCCACTCTGATCTTTATTATTTACTTCCTTCTATTCACTTTGAGCTTTGTTTGCTCTTCTTTTTCTAGTTCATTTAAATGTAAGGTTAGATTATTTACTTGAGATTTTTCTTGTTTCTTGAGGTAAGGCTTGTATTGCTATGAATTTCCCTCTTAGGACTGCTTTTGCTATGTCTCATAGATTTTGAGTCGTTTTGTTTTCATTTTTGTCTCTAAGTATCTTTTGATTTATTCTTTGATGTCATTGATAATCTTTTCATTGTTTAGTAGCATGTTATTTAATCTCCATGTGTTTGTGTATTTTCCAATTTTTTTCTTGTAGTTGATTTCCAGTTTTATACCACTGTGATTCAAGAAGAAAATTGATGTGATTTCAATCTTCTTAAGTTAATTGAGACATTTTTTGTGTTCTAATATGTGTTCTATCCCACTTGAGAAGAATATATATTTTGGTACTTTAGGATGAAATGCTCTGAAAATACCTATTAAATCCTTTTGGTCCAGCGTGTCTTTTAGGCCCATTTTTTCCTTGTTGAATTTTTGTCTGGAAGATGTGTACATTGGTGTCAATGGGGTGTTAAAGTATCCTAGTATGACTGTATTATTGTTGATTTCTCCTTTTATGTCATTCAATAATTGCTTTATATATGTAGGTGCCCATATGTTGGGTGCATATATGTTTACTAGGGTTATGTCCTCTTGATTTATTGATCCCTTTATCATTATGTAATGCCCTTCTTTGTCTCTTATTCTAGCCTTTGTTTGAAAGTCTATTTTGTCTCATGTAAGTATTGCTACACTGGCCTTTTTTTTTTTTTTCATTTTCATCTGCGTGAAAAATCTTTTTCCATCCCTTTACTTTCAGTCCGTGAGTGTCATGTGATCTGAAGTGGGTCTCTTGCAGGCAGCATATAAGTGTCTTGTTTTCTTATTCATTCAGCTCCCTTATGTCTTTTGATTGGAGCATTTAATCCATTTATATTCAAAGTGATTATTGATAGGTACATAGTTACTGCCATTTGATTATTCATATTTGCTTTTTCTTTTTTCCTTTTCATCTCTTCTTTATACAGAATTCCCTTTAACATTTCTTGTAATACAGGTTTGTTGGTGATGAATTCTTTAAGCTTTTCCCTGTTTAGGAAGCTCTTTATCTCACCTTCCATTTTAATCAAAAGCCTTGCTGGGTAGAGTATTCATGGTTGTAAATTCTTGTTTTTCATAACTTTGAATATTTCTTACTAGTCTTTTCTGGCCTGCAAAGTTTTCATTGAATAATCAGTAGCCATTCTTATGAGGGTATCCTTGTAAGTAACTAGCTGCCTTTCTCTTACTGCTTTTAAGTTTCTCTCTTTGTCTTTGAGCTTTGGAATTTTAATTATGAAGTGGCTTGGTGTGAGCCTCTTTGAATTCCTCTTTTTGAGACTCTTTGTGCTTTTTTAACTTGTATGTCTAATTCCTTTTCCAGGTTAGGGAAATTTTCTGTCATTATTTTTTCAAATAGAGTCTCAATCCATTGTTCTAGCTCTTCTCCTTTGGGTATTCCCATGATGAGGATATTGTTACACTTCATGTTGTCCCAGAGGTCTCTTATACTATCCTTTAAAAATTTTTTTTCTTTCTGTTGTTCTAATTGGATGATTTTTGCTATCTTGTCCTCCAGTTCACTGATTTGGTTTTCTGCTTCATCCACTCTTTTGTTGAACCTTCTAGTGTATTCTTCATTTCAGTTATTGTATTCTTCATTCCTGTCTGATTCTTTTTTATGGTTTCTATATCCTTTTTTATGCTTAATATCTCTCTATTGAGATTCTCATTGTGCTCATCCATTCTCCCCCTAAGTTCATCGAACATCCTTATAACCATTATTTTGAACTCTTTCTCTAGTAGATTGCATGCCTCCATTTCATTTACCTTATTTTCTGGAGTTTTCTCCTGTTATTTTATTTGTGACATATTTCTTTTTTTTTTTTTTTTCATTTTATTAGCCTCTCTGTGTTCATTTCTATGTGCTAAGAATATTTATTTTGTCTCTCAGCCTTAGCCAGATAGCATAATGTGAAAGGTGTCCTGTGTAGCCCAGTGGCACACTCTCCCTGATCCCTTGTGCCGGGAACTCTGGACATGATCTTTGTGTGGGTTGTGTGTGATCTCCTGTTGTAGCTAATCCTTTATTGGTATTAATACATCAGTGGATGAGATTAACACTTGGGTTGACAAACTGTGGGAATTGGCTGTGCCTACAGGGTAAGAGTTGCTATGTGGGGGCTGACTTCACTGAGTGGGATGTGCCCTAGCAGGCTTGTGTATTTGTTGATATCACCCTTTGTGTGTATTGCTTATGGTGCTAGTTAGGATATTCTCTGTAGTGATTTAGTCCCAATCTCTGGGTGCATTGGTTTTGTGGTCCCTTGGGGGGGGGGGCTCCCCCATAGGCCAAAGTCAGCCACTGTCTTTGATTGTTTATGGCTACCTGGTGGGCACTTAAATTGATCTGCAAATGGTTTTTGCTGATGCTGGATCTATAGGTAATGGAAGAGGTAACTCTATAGGCCATGGTATGGTTATCTCTGGTCCCTGACCTAGGGCAGTTTAGCAGGACCAGTGCTCCTCAAGGCCTGACACTGCCTGTCAGTCACTCATAAGTCTCTAAAACTGGAAGAGCTTCTGGGTGATGTGAATGTTGGATGGTTCAGGGACCCAGGGAGTCTCTTGGATCCATTGAGCAAATTTCCCCCCTGTCACTTCAGTGCCAGTATGCATGCCAGTGCTGTCTCTGTGGCTCCCTGTACAAGTTTCCTATTGTAGCAAGGCTAACTGCTGCTCACCTAAGGCCTGCAAACACCCAAACTCTGTTTAAGAATTACTGAAGCTCATGGGCATGAATTTGTGGCCAACTACTAAATGCTTCTCCCAGATGAATGGGCTTTGTGTGAACTGCATGAACTGAGTGCTATTGTTTGTTGTTGACTTCGTGACTAATGGAAAGCATAGAATGAGACCAGGTTGCCTGGGAGCAGGCTTGCCACAGGTCATCTGTGGGTTAGGTGGGGCATCATCTCAGTGAGGCATGGGGCTATCAGGCCTACACTGCACCAGAACTGCTGCCAGTTCTGAGACTGTGGGCTCCCACCAAAGTCACATATCATTGCATGATCTGCTGTCATCCACAAAACCTCTGAGATCTGCCCAAGTGATACTGTATCTTGTGCGGGCAGCAGTGATCTTCCCATCAATATATTCCCTGAACTTTGCTCACTTCCCTGGCTGAGTTCTGCTGACTGTGCAGAATGCGCAACCCCAGAGAAGAGAAGGTCAGGGAATGCTGCCTGTCAACGGGCTGCAGACACTTTGCAGGAAGCAGGATCTCAGGAAATCAAGGGCTGTCATGCCAATACAGCTTCAGTTTTGCTGCAAGTTCTGTGCCTGTGCATTCCCACTATAGTCACAGATCACAGTGAGAACAGCTACCATCTAGGGCAGTCCCACAGATCCCTATAATCCTCCCACATGATATTGCAGCTTTTGCAGGCACAGAGGTCTGCCTGCAGTTGATTCCCCCACAATGCCTGCACTGTGCTAGCCAAAGTTTGTTGCCTGTGTTGACTGGGAGACATGGGGGAAGGGGCAGGATAGTGGGGGTTTCTGTCAATGGGCCACCTGAGGCAATTTGTGGGTGAGTTAGGGTGGGGCTGGGTCTCAGGGAGACAGTGGAAATCAGAATATAGCCTCAATCTTGCTGCAAATTCGGTAACCATTCGTGAGTTCCCACGAAGATCCCAGATCACAGTAAGACCCACTGCTGTCTGGAACTGGCCCCCACAGATCCTCGAGATCCACTCAAGCTTGTTCTGGCAGCAATGATCTGCCTGAAACTGTATCTGAAATGCCCGCTCATAGTACTGGCTGCCTACTGCATATGTTTGGCCCACAATCGGTACAGGTGGTGGCCAGCCAGCAACAAAAGCTCCAGGCTATCTGCAGGTTGGGTGGGGTGGGCCAATCTCCTCAGGCTAATACTTCTTTATTGGCCATGTGGGAGGGGTCTGCATAGGCAAGCTGGCCAGATAGATTTCCCCACAGGGGGTCCCACTAAGGCACAATCGTGCTTGCCTGTTTAGTCCTTGTTCTGGCACCAGGTAATGTAGTCTTTCTCCATATAAATCTTGTGTGAGCCTCTTACCCATCACCGGTGACCTGGGTCAGTGTCCACAGGGGAGAGAGCCTGTGTGTGTGGGCACTTCAAAGGGGCATCTAGGATTTCATTCTCCTGTCTCACCTGGATGGCCAGAATCCCCTCTGATTATTACAGTTGGGGTTTTTGGAAAATCCTCTTCCCTGGATTGGGACTCTGAGCTAGGGACCCTTGAATGAGGCTGGGAGCCTTCTCTCCTACGGCCTGGTGTTCCTCCACCACCTGCTGGTACCAGTCTAGCCCAATTCACAACTTTTGTCCTTCCTACTGGCTTCAATGTGGCTCCTTCTTTATATTATCATGTGTGCGATATGATCAGCTGGACTTCAGGTGATTCTCCACATTGATTATTTTATAAATTGTTTGCAATTTCAGTATGGACCTGAGTGGAGGCGAACCCTGCTTTTATCCAGTTCACCATCTTCCTCTCCTGCAAACAGTTTTAATTTGAAGATTATTCTCATTGGATCCATTATAGATTTTGTTCCTGAGAAAATTACAAAATATGAATTCAGTTTCCGATGCTGCCCCCCCACATTGTATCATAACAGAGGCTGTCATGCTGGTGAACTTGGGGAAGGGCTTTACTTTCAAACAATGGTGGAAGTCAAGCCTTGATGTTACCTCTCAGTAATGGTCAAGATGGTGCCCGCAGTACAGAACTTTCTCTAAGAAAACACTTATATTTTAGTAGATGTTCTAACACCACACTTTTTAAAATTTCATGAACAAACTTTTGATCTTGTAACTATGATCCCTTTGAGACCTGACTGCATTTTGTGTCCCTCATCACTATCTGGTGTTAGTCACACTTTCTCCAACCCCTTTCCTATTCTCATGTTAGCCACCCCTTCTGCCTCTCTTTTGTAAATAATTTGGCACAACTCACAAGCTTAACTTCCACATTCATGTAGAATCAACCTTCTGTAATTAATTGTCCAATCTCAACCTTTAACAAATTATGTACAGAAAAAGGCAAAATTATATTAAGATACAGGTATAAAAAATAAATAAAGACCATGTTGTGTTTTTAGGATAACAATATACTATAATATAAAAATTCCACTAATTACATTATAATGGTAATGTAATTGCTATTTTCATTCAAATAAGATATTTTAGTAAAGTGACTACAATTTTCCAAAGTTGATATAGAAAAATAGTTAGGACAATGAATAACATTAAGAAAAGCAGTTTTTTTAAAGCTATCAATTTACCAATTACAAAAAAAATAAATAATAACAATAAAAATGTGATTCTGTTTGAAGGATAGGTCAGGCATAATATCACTGACTAGAAATAGGCCTTAACATCTAGGAAAAGATGTTATCACAAAAAGTTGTAGTCACAAATTAGTGAAGAAAAAACTTTTCAAAAAGTTATTTCCTCACTATTTAAGTATATACAAAGATAAATCTAGATGAACAAAGAAATTAAATTTATAAACAACAATAGCATAAAAATATGTTAAAAGTACAAATAAAGACATACTACAGATACCTTTAGGATAATTAAGAGTTATGTATGTAAAACATCATCTAATGAAATCACAAAATAAAACAGAAAAGTTTATTTTTATTATTAAATTTATTTTTCCAGCTTTACTGAGAAATAATTGACATACGACATTGTATTTATAGTTTAAAATTTTCAGTGTGTTGATATGATACAGTTATACACTGCACAGTAGTCACCACCATAGCATTAGTTAACACCTCCATTGTATCACATATTTACCATTTGTTTTTCATAATGAGAATATTTAAGACCTATGGTCTTAGCAAATTTCAAACATAAAGTACCTGAGTGTAAACTGTAACCACAGTGCTTTGAGTTAAACCCCAGAACTTATTTGTGCTCTAACTGGAACTATGCACATGTTGACTAACATTGCCCCATTTTCTGCATCCCTCAGCCCTGGCAACCACTAGACTATTCGCTGTTTCTAGAAGTTTAGCTTATTTAGATTCCACACATATGTGAGGTTGCACAGTATTTGTCTATCTCTTTCTGACTTATTTCACTTAGATGAATGGATATATAAAAATCACTTTGTAGACCTAGAGTATATAGAGATATAAAATACAGATATGTGTATTTGAATCATTTCTCTTTCCATTCAGGTACTGTGATGTAAATCTATTTTATACTTTATTTCGAACAGATATTTTTGCTGTAAATGGCAGTATTTTCTTTTTTCTCATTAAATATGGGATGTTATGTTGTTATGAGACAGAAGAAAATCATGCTTTGCAACAAAAACATTGGTTTGATATAGAATATAAAAACAGAATTTCATTATCATATTGTGTATCTGAATGGAAATAGATCATTTAAATCACTTCAAAATAAAGAAAGTTATTCCTACATGATTTGAAGTAAGAATTATAGGATCGCAAATCATAGACATACTTAAGTGCATAAATAATATTAAAATTGACATGACAGTGTCTGTGTTTATAAATGGGAAGAAAGGATCAACATCTTAGTGATTTCCTTTGCTAGTACAATTATGAGAAATAAGATGGGAGATTTCTGCTTTTACTCCTCCATCACTAAGGCCTAGTTTATCCTGACTACTTTCTATTCTGAAGGTCAAAATCACTACAAACTCCTATCTAGACCTACCGAAGAAATGCTTCCATTTAACACAAATTCATGCATGTATCCACATATTTGCTTTGCCTGGAAAGTGTACTCCCATCCCAAAACTACTGCCCATTTTGCTGTCCTACATCAAAAAGCAATTCATGTCACATTTGTTTATTTTTGACCCATGCAGCTTTGACATTATGTTTACACCAGTATTATGGCACCTATTTCCCTTTCAGTATAAAACAAGAAGTTACATATTTCTTCTTCATGAAATATTAAATTTATTCAGATTAGAAAGAATGTATTATACATCTGGCACATCCTTATAATCTGTGCATAGAAAGTATTTAATAAATTTTCTTTGAACAAAGAAAATGACCATACTACTTACTTAAAATTAACTCATAATGTTAACTTTGTTAATTTCCATGTAATATTAGCTCACAGAGAGCAAATATTGGGCAAGGATGACACGGTAAGAGCCAGCAAAGGTAAAGAGAATGATAAAATGCTACAAGAAAAATGTATATCTACATTATAGTTATTTAGATAGAATGCTAATCAATATCACTTCTGTTTTCCACAGGTGTTATCATGCTGTGGGGAAAATGCATTATTTTAAAATACAGAAACGTTCTTTAAAAATTATTACTGTAATTGAAAATCTGCATAAAACATGGTGGTAAACAAGACATATTTCCAAGAACAATAAACAGTCTGGATTTGTTTTTCTCTCCCTTCCATACATTGCTTATATTCTGTTCTTCCTCCACAGTCTGTTAGGTTTACTTGTCTTAATACCAAACTTATTCTTCTTGGATGATTCCACTTTCTCCCATGGCATCAAAAATTATCCATGTTGATTAATTTCAAATCTATTTTTCAAGCCCAGTAAGCTGCTAATTGATTTTTGCCAACAGAGCATACTTAAATTTCAATAATGTCCTACATGTTCACCCTCATTTTCTGAAGTTTTCGGGTCTTTCCCATGCTTCTGTATTTATTGTTCTCGTTTGGTTAAAAAATAAATGAACAGCTTTATACATGTTTACACATATTTCATTTAGGTAATTTTTCAGCTAATACCCTTCAGAACTACTGTTCTGATTCCCACCACCATATATTAGCATCATCTGTTTTCAAAGTTCTTCTAAATTGAATCTATGGGTTCATTTGCTTAAGCTAATGCACCTCAGAAGAAGCTTTTTAAAATGCATTCATGTGGTTCCACATACCAGTATCATTTTTAACTGTTGTATAGTGTTAGTGTATGCGGATATCTCCACCATTTGTTGGTCCACTCTCCTGTTGATGATCATTTGGGTTGTTTCCAGCTGTTGGCCATTATGAACCTCATGTGTAAATTTTCACACCATTAGCCCAATTTTTCAAGTAAGAACCTTCTCATCACTGTTTTCCTTTTCTTCTCTTCCACATGTAATTGGTTAAAAAATCTTTATTTCTACCTCTTAAAATTTGGTTAAATTCCTTTCATGTGTCTACCTTTACTAATGGTACATTATCTAAAACTATAATTTTCTACAGACATATATTATTTTCCTTTTTGTGGGTTCACATTCCCATCCAATTATAATTTAATATCCACAGAGAGTGGCATTTTTTAAAAAGGCATGATTTGATATCCCTAATGTAATTTTTCATGGCTTCTGTTTCCTTCAGAATAATAGGCAAATTTCTTGGAAAAAGTATATCATTTTACTTGTGACTTGGTTTCACCTCTGTTAAGACCTTTGCTGTATTCAAAGTAAATAACTTTCTGGTTCTTAAACATGATGTCTATCTACTATACCTATGTCTCTGTGCTTATTTCCATCTTAAAACTTCAGTCCACTTCTGGATTATTTTGAATTTTTCATTCCTATCTTTTTTCAGATGCCCACCAACCCCTTAATTCTCATCTGCCCTAAAAATACTCAACAATGGCTCTTGTGGCTACAGGATTTATCCCAAGATAACTCACAGATTACAGTCCTAACCTTACCCCTAAAGTTTGCCATGAAATATCTCACTTTTATTATTATTTTCGCATTGCTCTAGTATATCAATAGTCTTTGGAAACAAATGACATTGTTCTATTTATAGCATTCTGGTTTTTGTAGTTCGAGCCCTAAAAATGTCAAACCCTGGAAAACATAGCATTCCTACATGTGCTGTTAAATGAATACTGGCAGCCAGCTTCACTTTATTTTTTCTAAATGGAAAAAGGGTCAACCCTTCTCCACCTCTGGTTTATCTCAATGTTCAATATTTCCTATGTTTTACACATATTGAGTGAAAATTATTCTCTCTCAATTGTGAGATTATTTTAACAAAATATTTTTAATCTATATAATTGTATACTCAACATATAGCATTATATCTGATAAATAGTTGGGAGTAAATAATCATCTGTTAAGTTAATGGCTGGATTAAAATAGGCTAGTTAAATTCATTTAAAAATCTTGCATTATATGAACAGTGAAATTATAATTAGTAAAAGATCATTCAAATTCTAAAATTAGAGGACAATATAATATTTGAATATGGAATAATTAAAACATAATAAAAGAATATAGAAATGTGAGGATTTCCAAGAGGAGTTTCTAAAAAGTAACAATTTGATAAGAAATGTGTATTGAACTCTATCATGCCACAGTAAGAAATTAAATTAATCATGTAATACATCCACTAAAATGTTTTAGAAGCAGAAACTATGCACATAATTCAAATTAAGTATGAGTGGATCTCATTCCTTTTAAACTTTTCTAGAAACTTCCATGTTGAGTAAATTTCAACTGTAGCTGAGATTCTCATATAATTCAGTTTGTAAACACTGACATGAGTAAAAGCAGTGTAAAAATTGTGATACTTAATATAATACTTACCTCAATTTGCCCCAGTGTAAATATCATGTTTTCAACTATTAAAAAGCTTAAAATAATTTTAAAAGGAAAGTCTTATTGAGGAATAAGGAAAGTAGATAGAGACCCTAATGTTGGGGTTTAGGCAAGGGAGTAGAGACTTATTGAGTCATCTTCTAGAAGCAGTAAGTGAGTTCAGAAAGTCAAGTGGTGTTTTCATCAGAGGGTTGTACCCCTTCTCTTCCTTCCATGTGTGGGGGTGGGTGGGTATGGACACACACACACACACACACACACACACACACACACACACGTGCTTCTGTGTCTACGCATTTTTTGCATTTGGATCTATACTTTGAATACTTTCTTTTTTCTGATGAAAAAGACAAAAACAGCTCTTCTCTTATCATAAATAAGTGAAATCATAAGTTCTCAAGGAGAAAGAACAGAGTGAAAATTATTTATCTCTTTAATTCTGTTTCTATATCTCTCCTGGCCAGAGACATACATACTTCTGATTTGAATTTGTATTTTGGGATAGATGGAGCTCTCAGTACTTATTTGTGTGGCAGATATAACATATAACCTATAAATAAAACTTCTTACCAATATAAATTCCCATTCTGTTTTTGCAAAAGCGAGGGTACCTGAAATTCCATATTGACTTGGTTGCATTCTGACATTTATTACTGTACCAAAGGCACTGCTGGATTTGGAATTTACTTATTTTGCCTTCAGAATGTGCACTGCCATTGAATTAAAGGATATATGTATTTTTTAACGTTTCTGTTTGTATTTTATAGTCACAATCATTAGCTCCATAACTCCCAGGATGCACAGAGATATGTAAATAAATTCTAATGGGGGAATCTCACCTGAACTTGAATGTACCAAGAGAATTGTTGAGAAACAGTACAAATGTTATTCTTATGCATATTTTATAAGAAGCCATAAAATGACCAATAGGAACATAATTTTGACATTAAAATATTTGATATTATAGTCTGCTGAATTTTCATGTATTCTACTCTAGTCACTTTTTGCCTCCTCTTTTCTTCTTTTTTTTTTTGTTTTTCTTTCTTCTTCTCCTGTCTTCCCCTCCTCCTTCAATTTCTCCATTCTCTTTAACTTCCATCTAGACGATCTTAATTTCTCACCCCATCAGATATTATTTTGGTAAACAGAAAACTTAAACGAAAAATAGAAAAAACCATCAACACCAGAAATTGTTTTCTGAGTGGGAAGTGTTTCTCAGGGTAATCCATTTTTAAAATATTGAATCATTTATCACTTATCTGCAAGGACCCAAAAGACAAGTTAAAAAGTTATTAATTACATTAGTAATAACAAGTTAGTTTATAATGGATTGAAGATTGCACATATAAATTTAGAAACAATCGATGTTGAGAAATAGGGACATAAAATTCACAATAATATCTCCCCAGCATTATTGAGATATGAGCGACATGTAACACTGTGTAAGGTTATGGTGTACAGTATAATGCTTTGATTGACATATACCATGAAATGATTGCCACAATAAGGTCAATTAACACATCCATAACCTCACATACTTACCTTACTGTGTGTTTGTGTGTTGAGAACATTTTAAGATATGCTTCTTAGCAACTTTCAAGTATAAGATTACTAACTGTATAGTTAATTATACAGTATAATTAACTATAGTCTTCAGACTGTGTATTTAATCCTCAGAACTTATTCATCTTATAATTGAAAATGTACCCCTGATAACCAACATCTTCCCTTTTGCCCCTCCCAGCCCATGGCAACCCCCAATCTTCTCTGTTTCTGAGAAGTTTTTATTAGATTACACATGTGCAATCATACAGTATTTTTCTTTCTATGTCTGCCTTATCTTATTCAGCATAATGCCCTCCAGGTCCATTCATTTAATCAAAAATGACAGGATTTTTCTTCTTTTATAGTTAAATGTTCTTTCATGGGTAAATAAATGTGTATTCATTTATTTACTTCACAGTTTAAATGTACATTCATTCATCAATATGAGCTTATGTTGTTTTCATATCTTCACTGTTGTGAATAATACAATAGTGAACATGGAGGTGCTAATATCTGTTAGAGATAGTTAGTGTATCATCTTCAGATAGAAACCCAGAAGTGGAATTGCTGGACCATAAAGCAGCTCTTTTTATTTGGTTGAGGAACCTCCATGCTGTTTTCCCTGATGGCTGCACCAATGGACATTCACACTAAAATACACAGGGGTTCCATTTTCTTCACATCCTTGCCAGGATTTGTTATCATCTCTTGTGTTTTTGAGAATAGCCATCTTAACAGGTGTGAGATAATAGCATATAATGGTTTTGATCGCATTTAGCTGATGTCGGCAATGTTGAGTACATTTTCATGTACCTGTTGGACATTGCTATAACTTCTTTGGAAAAGTGTCGATTCTAGTCCTTTGATGATTTTATTTATTGGGTTATTTGAGGTTTTTCCTTTTCTTTTCTTTTTTTGGGTGAGGGTTTATTGAGTTTTGTGAGTTTTTTTATATTCTGAATATGGCCCTTATCAGATTTGGAAATATTGCCTTCTATTCCAGGGGTTGTCTTTTCATTTTGTTAATCATCTATTTTACTTTGTTGAAGGTTTTTAGTTTGATGTGGTTCCACTTATTTATTTTTACGTTTGTTGCTTGAGCTTTTGGTGCAATATCCAATACAATCATTGCCAAAAAGTGTCAAGAAGCTTTCTTTTCTATGTTTCCTTCTAGAACATTTTATAATTTCACAACTTAGTGTATATTTTTATATCAGATTGATCTTTGTGTATTATAAGATATGAGTCTATTTTATTCTTTTGCATATGAATGTCCAGTTTCCCCAATACTGTTTATTTAAGTGATTAGTCATTTCTTATTGAGTATTTTTAGCTCCTTTGTCAGATATTAGCTAATTATATATGTGTGGGTTTATTTCTTGGCTCTTGATTCTATTCCATTGGTCTATATGTCTGTTTTTGTACCAGTACCATGCTATTTCTAATATTATAGCTTTATAATATAGTTTTAAATAAAGAAGTGTAATGTCTCCTGCTTTGTTCTTTTTCTCAGTATTGCTTGAGATTTTTAGGAATTTCTGTGGCACCATAAGAATATTAAGACATTGTCTATGTCTCTGAAAAATGTCATTAAAATGTGTAGTTACTGCATTGAATTTATAGATGGTTTTGGGTAGTATGGACATTTTGGCAAAATTCTTTTGATAAATAAACATAGGAAATTTTTACTTTTTTCTGTCTTTTTCAAATTCTTCATCTATGTCTTATAGTTTTCAGTGCACTGATCTTTTACATCTTTGGTTAAACTATTTCTGTTTATTAATGTTTCGATGTTATTACAAATGAAAAAAATTTATTTTTTTCTCAAATAGTTTGTCATTACTATATAGATATGCAAAAGACTTGTGGAGAGTGATCTCATCATCATGGCAAAATGAGATGATCTCTTTGACTTTCCCTTCAATCTACAACTAATGAGGCATCTATAACCCTGCAAAGTCCCTCTGTTCAACATACTAGGATATCTAAGATCCACACATCGACACATCTGAAGGTGAGTGTATTAGGATGTCCAGGAGAGAAAGGACATGGAAAAAAATGGAGACAGTGCCCAAAACCCCAGTTTCCCAGTCACAGTGGCTAAAACTACAGCCACAATAAACACAGTAGCATTGGAGAACACAGGGTCTATGACTATGGCCCCCCACCATGGCTTTGGCAAAAGAAAAAAGAGAGCAACAGCAGCAGAATTTGAGATTGCAGCTCCCATCCAGCTGCTACAGTACCCATACCACCAGAGAGCCTGCTAACAGCTAGCAGAGATGTGTCTCGGACCTTCCAGCCACAGCAGTGCTGGCAGCCATAGAAAACCAGGTATCAGTAGTGATATTTTCATGACACAAATTCCCTCCACCTACACTATTCCCCTACCACAGCGGTGGTGTCGCAGGACCCAGGCAACCTGGAAGTCCTGGGGACACCTGTCACCCTAGTGATGACTACAATGACCACAGAGGTACCTACCACCAAAGGGCCACTGACAGCAAAGCACCAATGACTCCAGGGTCACAAGCAGCAAAGGTAAAACGAAAAAACAAAAATAAGATCTTACCCTATACCACCATCTACTGGAAAAAAAAAGGCTTCTAATTACCAGGCTGCTGAACTCGAAATCAAAACAGTATCTGAATAAGAAAGATGTTCACCACTTCAAATATGCCAGCATAGTAACAACCCATGAACCACCATGATAATCACAGAACATGATATAAGAAAGAAAATAATAATTCTTCAGAAAGCAAACTCAAAATCATGGAAGATTGTGATCTAAATGATAAAGAATTCAAAATAGCAGTCATGGAGAAACTCAATGAGATACAAGAAAACTCAGAAAGAAAATCTGATAAGCTCAGGAATAAAATTAAGGACTGATCTACCAAATAGATTGAAAATATAAAATAGAGCCAAATGGAAAATTCTGGAGTTGAACAACTCAATAAATGAGATCAAGAATGTATTAGACCATAAGAAAGAGAGAATTCAAATTTTGAAGATGGAAAACCTAAAAATGACTCAGGTAAAGAGAAGAGAAAACTAATAAGAAAAAAGAAAGAGAAAACTATGCAAAAACTATCCAACTTTATTGTAAAGAACAACATAAAGATGCTGGTATTCCGGAAGAAGACAGGGAGAAGAGAACAGAGAGCCTGTTTAAGAAAATAATAGATGAGAACTTTCAAACCTCAAATTTTATTTTTTTCTCAGAATTGCATTGACTTTTTGTCTTTTCTGGGTCCACATGAAATTTAGAATTTTTTGCTCTCTTTATGTGTAAAATGCCATTGAGGAATTGTGTTACATTTATAGATTGCCTTAGGTACTATAGACAATGCTAATCTTTTTGATCCATAAATATGGAATATCTTCCCATTTATTTGAGTCTCCTTCAGTTACTTTCAACAATGTCCTGTAGTTCTCAGTGTGCAGGTGCTTCATTTCCTTTGTTAGGTTTATTCACAGTGTTATATTCTGTTTGTTCTGATTGTAAATAGGATTGTTTTTCTCACTTTCTTATATTTAATTGTTATCTAAAAATGCAACAGATTTTTGTATATTGATTGTGTATTCTGTAATTTACTGTATTTATTATGGCTTCTAACAGTTTCATGGAGGAATCTTTAGGGCTTTCTATATATGAAATCATGTCATCTGAAAATAGTGACAGTTTTATTTCTAAATTCTCAATTTAGATGATTTTTATTTATTTTTCTTGACTGATTGTTCTGGCTAGAAATTTCAGTACTATATTGAATAACAGTGGTGAGAGTTGGCATGCTTGTCTTATTCCTGATGTTAGAAGAAAAGCTTTCAGTTTTTCACCATTGAATATGATGTTAGCTGAGAGTTTGTCATATACAGCCTTTACTACATTGTGATATTTACTTTCTATAACCATTTTATTGAGTATTTTAATCATAATTGGATGTTTTATCTTGTTAGATCTTTTCCTGCATCTATTAAGAGGATCATATTATGTTTTGTTAAATTTATTTGGGTGATATTGGTTAATAAAATCAAGTAGATTTTGAATTTAAAATTTAATAATGCATCATATGTATATTGTATTGTATGTTCACCATCCAAATTAAATTTCCTTTTGTCACCAAGTATTTGACCCCCTTTACCCTTATCTACCTTCCTCCACCCAACTCCCTCTGGTAACCGCTAATCCACTGTTCATGTCCATGAGTCTCTGTTTGCCATGTTTGTTTGTTACTTTCAGTTTTATATGTCACATATGAGTGACATCATATGGTTCTCAACTTCTCCATCTGATTTATTTCTCTTAGCATGATTACCTTAAAGTCCATCCATGTTGTCACAAATGGCAGTATTTCATCTCTTCTTACAGCTAAGTAATATTCCACTGTATATGTGTACCACTTCTTTATCCAGTTATCTGTTGTAGGACACTTCAGTTCTTTCCATGTCTTGGCAACTGTGAACATCAAGGTGCATATATCTTTATGGATAAATATTTTCAAGGTTTTTGGGTAAATATCCAGAAGAGGGATTGCTAGGCCATATTGAATTTCTATTATTTTTTTTTTATTTTTTTTATCTTTTATTTTGTTAATGTATTATATCACTTGATTCATTTGTAGATATTTAACCATCTTTGCATTCCTAGAATGCATCCCACTTGATCAGGGTGCATGATCTTGTTAATATATTGCTGTATTCAATTTGCTAAAATTTCATTTAGTATTTTTGCATCAGGGATAATGGCCTATATTTTTTTGTGTAGTATTTTTTCTGTTTTTGAAATTAGGGTAATGATGGCCTCATAAAAAGCTTGGAAGCCTTCCAGTCTCAAAATTTTGGGAATAGTTTGGGAAAGATAGGTGTTAATTCTTCTTTGATTGTTGAATAAAATATACCTGTGAAGCCATCTGGTCCCAGACATTTGTTTGTTGAGATTATTTTTATTAATGATTCAATTTTGTTAGTAGTCATTGGTCTCTCCAGACTTTTTGGTTTTTCCTGATATACTCTTATAAGGTTATATGTTTCTAAAAAGTTATCCATTATGCAGGTTGTTCAGTTCATTGGCACACAATTGTTCATAGTATTTTCTTAAAATTCTTTATATTTCTGTGGCATCAGTTGTCACTTCTCTTTCATTTCTGATTGTATTTATTTAATTTCTCTCTCCTTTTTTCTTGATGAATCTGATTAAAGGTTTATTAATTTTGTTTAGCATTTTTTTTTTGAAGAGACAGCTCTGTTCTATTGATCTGTTCCATTTCTTCGGTTTCTCTACCTTTTATTTCTTCTCCAATCTTCATCATTTTTTTCCTTCTACTCACTTTGGGCTTTGATTGTTTTTCTTTTTCTAGTTCCTTTAGGTATAGGCTTAAATTTTTTATTTGAGATTTTTTTTTTTGCATTTTCTTGAGGCAGGCCTGTATTACTATGAATTTTCCTCTTAGAACTGCTTTGACTGTGTCCCCCACATTTTTGAGTCATTGTGTTTTCCTTTTCATTCGTCTTAAAGTATCTTTTGATTTACTTCTTGATCTGGTTGTTAATCTATTGTTTAGTAGTATGTTATTTAGCTTCTACATTTTTGTGTGTTTTTCAGTCCCTTCTTGTCATTGATTTCTAGTTTCATACCACTGTGATCAGATGTTTAATATGATTAATATGATGTTTAATGTTTAATACGATTTTAGTGTTTAATATGTTTAATATGATTTTAGCCTTCTTAAATTTATCAAGATCTATTTTGTAGCTTAACATGTGGTCTATCCTGGAAAATGTTTCTTATGCACTTAAAAAGAATTTATATTCTGTTGCTTTGGGGTGAAATGTTCTAAAAATATCTACTAAGTTCATTTTGTCTTGATGTGTCATCTAAGTGTACTCTTTTCCTATTGATTTTTTGTTTGTTTGTTTGTTTGTTTGTTTGGCTAATCTATCCATTCATGTAAGTGTGGTGTTAAAGTCCCTTACTATTATTGTAATGCTGTTCCTTTCTCCCTTTATGTCTGTCAGTATTTCCTTAATATATTTTGGTTCTCTTACATTGGGCACATAAGTGTTTATAAGAGTTATATCCTATTGTTGGATTAATTCATTTATCATTATTAAAATATCCATCTTCTCTCTGGTTACAGTCTTATTTTAAAGTCTGCTTTCTCTCATATAAGTATTGAAACCCCAGCTTTTTTGTTTGTTTCTATTTGCATATAATATATATTTTTTATTTCTATACTTTCAATCTGTGTATGTCTTTCATTCTGAAGTGGGTCTCTGGTGGACCCACTTTTTTAAGCCATTCAGACATCCTATGTCTTTTGATTGGAGTATTTAGTCCCTTTATATTTAAAGTAATAATTGACACTTTATGATTATTGCTATTTTATTACCTGTTTTCTGATTGTTTTTTGTAGTTTTCTATTTTTTTTTTCTTATCTTCTTCTCTTGAATGTTGATGACTTTCTATAGTGTTAAATTTCAATTCCTTTTTTTCCTTTCTTGTATATCTAGTGGATTTTTGGTCTTTGATTATCATGTGCTTCATATGTATCAAGCTATGTTTACAGCATTCTATTTTAAGTTGATGGTCACTTAAGTTTGAACACATTTTTAAATTATTACAATTTTTACTTACACCTCCATATTTGTATTTTTGTCATTATTTTACTTTTACTTTGTGTGTGTGTGTGTGTGTGTGTGTGTGTGTGTGCACGCACAAGCGTGCATACTCTTTCATTTGTTGTGGTCATTGCACTTGATCTTCCTGTTGTTGTTCCTTAACCTTTGCACTAACTTTGCAGTTGGTTGGTTGATTGTTTTCACTAAGTATTTACTTTTGTCACTGAGATTTTTTTCCCTCATATATTCTTATTCATAGTTTTAATCTTTTCTCCTCTACTTAAAAAAAGTTCCTTTAACATTTTTTGTAATACTGTTTTAGTGGTGATAAACTCTTTTAACTATTTCTTTTATGAAAAATTTTTTATCTCTTCTTCAATGCTGAATAAGAAACTTGCTGGGTAATCTTGGTGGTAGGATTTTGTCTTTCATTACTCTCAATATTTTGTACTAGTCCCTTCTGGCCTGCAAAGTTTCTGTCAGAAAACCAGCTGACAGTTTTATGAGAGCTTGCTTGTAAGGAACTGCTTTAATTTTGCCACTTTTAAAATTCTTTGTCTTTAACCTTATGCATTTTAATGATGATGTGTTTTGGTTTAGACCTCTTTGGGACTCCCTGAACTCATTGGGCTTGTATGTCTACTTTTTTATCCAGGTTCAAGAAGTTTTTAGTTATTGTTTCTTCAAATAGGTTCTCAATACCTTGTTCTCTCTTTTCTTCTGGTATCCCTATGATGAGAATGTTGGTACACTTGATGTTGTCCCAGGAGTCCCAGGAGTTCTTCATTTTAATTTAATTTATTTTTCGATGTTCTAATTGGGTGTTTTTGCTATCTTGTCATAAAGATCGCTGATTTTATTCTCTGCTTCATCTCATCTGCTGTCAATTCCCTCTTGTGTTTTCTTTAATTCAATTATTGCTTTTTTTTTTGTTCTGATTGGTTCTTTTTTCATGTTTTCTATCACTTTTTTGAAGTTCTTTTTAAGTGCATCTATTCTTCCTCTAACTTTATTGAGCATTCTTATAACCAGTGTTTTGAACAGCATCCGATGGATTGATTGTCTCCATTTTGTTTAGTCCTTTTTGTTGAATGTTCTCCTGTTATTTCATTTAGGACACATTTCTTTGTTTCTTCATTCTGGCTGACTCCCAGTGTTTGTTTCTGTGTATTAAGTAGAGTTTCTACGTCTCCTGGACTTGACAGTGTGGTCTTATGTTGAAGGTGTGCTGTGGAGCCCAGTAGTGCAGTCTCCCTTGTCACTTTAACTAGATGTTTCAGGTGTGTCCCTGTGTGGGCTGTTTCCTTTTGTTGTAGTTGGACCCCTGTAAGTGTTGGCACTTCAGTGAATGTGTTTGATCCTCAAGATGACCAGCTGTGAGGGCTTCTTGTGACTACAGTGAATGTGCTATTAAGCAATAGTGGACTCCACAAATTGGAAGTCACTTTAGCAAGACTTTGGTATGAGCCAAGTCCAACCTTCAGGTGTGTCATTTGTAGAACTAGTTGAGTGGTGTTCTACTGTGGTATGAAGCCACTGTGGCCACTGGGTGTGCTGATTCTATAGCCTTTTGTGATATAGTCCAAGTTCAGCTACCACTTGTGTTAGGTTTGGGGCCACTTGGTAGGAGCCACAGTGTAATCTGTGATTGATAGACCATTGTATTAAGGACAGAAACACTGGGGAGATGTTATACTATGAACTGAGGCCAGCTATCATGTGCAACAGACTTAGGCACCTTTGGTGAGCATCACAATGCAAGCCAAGAACAATCCCCACTTGCAGCAGATTTGGGCACCTTTTACTGCCACTTAAGTCAGGTTCGGGACCACCTGATGGGGGTTACAATGTAAATTGAGATCGGTTGCCACTTGTGCTGGGTTTGGGGCTGCATAGCAAGAGCTATCAGGCATGCAGAAGCCAGATACTGCTTGTTTGCTGTTTGTGGGCTTTTTACAAAAGTCAAGACAGGGTGCTTATGTGGAGGTGTTGGAAGAGGCTCTGGATGGATGAGTAAGTTGGTTGGGGTGGGGTCTTGGAATCACTAGGGTAAAGTGAATGGTGGTAGGTTAATGGGGAGCATAGATTTGGTACCCACCTATGACAGGCTGGCTAAGTGTGAGAGACAACAGCTCCTGTCAGCACTTACATCTCTGGAAAGAGTTGCCCTGCCCCTGCCCTTCAGCCTTTTTGCTGAAGTTGGTCAATTTAGTTTTTCCACATGTATCCCTGGCACTTTTGGAGCTACTGTTGCTGTGCTGGAACTCAGAGTAAGTGAGTCTGTGTGTGGGACCTTTATAAGCTGTGCCTTTGTCTCCAGCAGCCCTTTATTTTTCTCATGTGCATTAACTGATGATTTTGACAGCCTGATGTTATGGGGACTTCTCTTCTTGCTGCTGGTACCCCAGACTGGGTAGCCTAGGTCCTCAGGGGGTAAAGAGAGTGGTTAGTAAGCTGACAAGGTCCTTGCAAACTGTGAAGGCAACCAAGGGTTACTTTGCCTCCACAAATTCCTCTTGAAAACAAGATAATACAAATATAGCCACAGACAGATAAGTAAGCTGAAGGCCATGAGAATAGGTAGCCTCAGAAAAACAGAAGAAACAGTGTTACTATGCTTAGGAAACTGCTTATGACAGCAGCAATTGTATGTTCCTGTATAAAAGCAGCTTGCAAAAGTAAAACTGGGCCATTGTTCACCACTGGTGGACAATGGATCTCTTGATCCCCGCTTTCTGTCTTCTTTCTTTTCTCAATCTCCTACTATTCCCACTCAGGTTTGTTTTCCAGGGTCATGCTATACGCGGCAGGAATTAACACTTGCTGGATGCAGCAGGGGGGAACTTTGAAGCTGAGATATTCTTCATATTTCTTAATTGCCACCCCAAGGATATAAGACCTACTGAATCTGCATCTCCATCATTTCTACCACCCTCAATGTGGCTTCTACTTTATATCCTTAGTCATAAAAATTCTGTCCAGCTACACTTCAGGTGGTTCTCAATGTTGGTTGAAGAGTATTTGGATATAATAAACAGAGGGGATAAAGAAGAGGATCAAACCACCAATATAGAGGATGAGGAAGCCAAGGACACTCAATCAGAACAGCAAGAAAAGAGAAACCAAAAACAGCATAATAATTTAAGGAGCCTATGGGACAAAATTAAATGCAAAAACGTCCATGTCATAGGGGTACCTGAAGGAGAAGAGGGAGAACAAGTTGAAAAACTATTTGAAGAAATAACGATGGAAGACTTTTCAAACCTGGTGAAGAAAATAGACATACAACCCCAGGAAGCTCAGAGAGTCCCAAAAAACAGGAACCCAGAGAGGCCAACACCAAGACACATTATAATTAAAATGTCAAAGGTTAAATATAAAGAGAGAATCTTAAAAACAGCAAGAGAAAAGCAGTTACTTACCTACAAGAGAGGGCCCATAAGTCTGGCAGTTTATTTTTCAAAAGAAACCATGCAGGACAGAAGGCTTGGCACAAAATATTCCACATGATGAAAACCCAAGATCTACAACCAAGAATACTTGATCCAGCAAAGCTCTCATTTAGAGTTGAAGAACAGATCAAGAGATTCCCAGACAAAAATAAGCTGAAAGAATTTATCAACACCAAGCCAATATTACAGGAAGTGTTAGAGGAACTTCTTAAAAAAGAAAAAATTTATATCACAAACATGAAGAAGGAAGGGTAATAATTACATTCCTATCAACAACTATCTTAAATAGAAAAGAATTAAGTGCTCTAACAAAAAGATAGAGTGACTGAGTGGATAAGAAAACAAGATCCCTACACATGCTGCCTGTAAGAGACTCACTCAGATTAAAAGACACACACAGACCTAAAGGAAGGGGCTAGAAAACGATATTGCTTTGATGGATCTAGAGAGTATTGCGCTGAATAAAATGGGTTGGATAGAGAAAGACAAATGTCACATGATTTCACATATATGTGCAATCTAAAGAACAAAATCAACAACAACAACAACAACAACAACAACAACAACAAAAGCAGAAATAAACTCATAGATGCAGAGAAAATTTTGAGGGCTACTAGATGAGAGGAGGGTTGGGAGGACGGCAAAGAAAAGGCAAAAGGATTAAGAAGTACAAATGAATAATTGCAGAATTGACATGGAGATGTAGTGTAGCATAGGGAAGATGGTTAATAATGTTGTAATAAATATGTAATAAATATGTAAGGGGAAAGAAGGGTACTAGATTTAATGTTCATTTTGCAAGTTATCTGGATCTCTGATCACTAGGCTATATAACTGAAACTGGTATATTATTGTATGACAACTATAATTGAAAAAAACTCATCGAATTGTACAATGTAAACATAATCAACTAATTGTCTGTTATATTTCAATAAAGCTGAGAAAAAAAGCATGCTATTATATTCGAACTACTTTTATATATGTTGTAGCCCATATTATTTTTTTAAATATCATATATCAAAAAACATAGTTAATTTTATTCTTTTATTTTTTGTTATTTTAATTTTTATTTTGAGACTAAAGCATGAGTAAAATATTGGATCCCCCTTGAAATGTACTGTGCCCATTCTTTTTACTTTAAATTAAATTAAAAATATTTAAAATATTTAGAATATATACATATTCTACTTGAGTAATGCCAGTATGCAAACTCAAGTCTCTTCATTGGTATACAACAGAGGTTTATGTTTATTTTTTTTCATTTCCTTTCTCAGCCACAATAACAACAAAAGTTTCACGTATTTATTCTGTTTCTTTTTCATCAAGCAAATGGCAACCTTTGTGTCCCCTCACCAAGCTTTTCCTGGGGTTTTGCAAATGAAATCAAGCATCAATTTGGGGAGAATTTTAGATACCGTTGTTTGCAAAAATTTAAAGGCAGCTATTAGGTTGTGAAGATTATAAGCACATTGCATTATATGGGGAAATCTTTTGATCATTACGTATTTAAATATCATCACAAAATCAAATGTCCTTATTTGTTCCATAGGCAATTTTTAGAGAGCACAGATTCTTTTAAATTTGAAGTCCTCTTCAAGGACATAGTCAGCTTTCATTTCAACCTAAATTGATCTGTGCAAAATCTAAAGAGAGATAACCACCTTCCACACAGTAAGATGAAGACAAGAAGAAAGCTCAAGTTGTGTACCTATTTGTGCAGGCCACAGAAGCTTTTCACTAAACCCTAACTAGCTGCCTTTTGCTTATCTTCTCTTCATCATAGGTAAATCACTAAATATTTTCTAGGCCTTCTATTAAATGTATGTATATTTGTTTGTTTATATATTATCAAAAAACATTCAAATGAATAGACAAGTTTTGTAAAAGTATATGTGAGCCAAACTAAAGATATTCCCAGAAGCAAGATCTCAACAAACTGAGAAAGTGTCCCAGAGAGTGGCAGATGGCAGTTTACAGCATGCATTTAGAATCAAAGCAAAAACACTTAAGGAAGGTAAGTGCAATTCATTGGAGGTAGATTAAGGAGGTGAGAGAGAGCAAAGCAGAGAAATCTCTAGGACTGGATAAAATGTAAAACAGAGAAATGCATACTTCCTTTACATTGGTGTGTGCAGGATAGTTAATAATTAACATTTATGGCACAGAGAGCAACAAGAAACAATGAGGGGTTCGCCGTCATGTGCTCTCTATCCTGTGGATGTGCCTTCGTGAGTCTGGAAAAAAATTATTCTGACATTTTAAAGTATATTATCCTAGATGCACAAGAACAATGTACAGAGTCCACTTAAGTTAATGATTGTTCTTTGCCGAGGAAACTATAGTTCTGCTCAGTTAGGGATTCATGGTTAGAGCATCTGTGTAGTTACTTTTGGTAACCGAGCTTGTGATGCCTGTTATGTGACACCCCCGCCCCAAGCTTGTCAGATTTATTACAACATAACCCTTTTTTATTTACAATGTCTCTATATCTATATTTATATCTGTATAGCTGTATATGTTTGTATATGTATATATGTGCCCATGCACATTTTTTTTCCCAAATGGACATATATCTTCTCATGTCTCTAATTTAAAAATCTCAAATTCTCCTTTCTAGTTCATACAAATCTATCACACAATATAAATGAACCATAATTTGTTTAAATTTATGAGCTTATAAGTTGTTTTAAATTCTCATTACATAAAACAAAAACACTTTATTAAATCTTTTTGTTTACAATTATTTAAGTGCACATTTGAGAATTTAGAGTAAATCTGTAAAAGTAGTTTACTTCATTGAAGATTTAGCAAATTTACATTTTAGTAGAGGTTACAAACTGTCTCTACCACTTTTTAAGGACAAATACTTAATCTTTCTATCTTACGTTTGATAACAAGTATTATTTATATTTCTACAAGCAAAAGCTAGACTAACATCTACCATCATGTGCCTCTGTTGCAAATAAATGCCTGTTTTTATAATGCTTTTTCACAGAACTAACTGGAGAAAAGTGATTGTAAATGTTCACTTTATATGGTGAAATAAACAAAAGTTATATCAAATTCTCTTGTAAAACTGAGTTTTCTCTATACCTGACTCATTTATTTGCTTAATTCCTTTTTCTAAGGAATTTAAATGGGAGGGTCTGTAATTAGCATTTCAGATTCAGAAAAGACAAACTATCCATTTGAAAACAGAAACTATTGGTAATTTTGAGTTTATGGTTATTTTAACATTTTTACCATTCGATGATGTAGCTCCTTTTTCTCCTTCTTGGGTTATTTATTATTGTGGTGAGGTATACATAAAATACTTCTTTTTCTTGCCTAACTGTTGAATTCTAGTGCTGTTTTGAATAAGAGTGGTGAGAGTAAGCATTTCTATCTTGCTCCTGATCTCAGGGGAGAAGCTTTCAAAGTATCACGTTAGCTGTGGACATGTCATGTATGGGCTCATGATACTGAAGTGTGCTCACTCTATGCCCAATCTGTTTAGAGTTTTTATCATGAAAAGATGAATTTTGTCAAAGGTTTTTCTGCATCTGTCAACATAATCACATGATTTTTATCTTTCATTCTATTAAGGAGGCATACTATGTATATCAGTTTGCATATGTTGACCACTCTCGCATCCCAAGGATAAATCCCTCTTGGTCACAGTGTATAGTTAATTTCATCTATGTTCATCGAGAATATTGGTCTGTAGTTGTATCTTCTTGTAGTGTTCTTATCTGGCTTAAGCTTCAGGGTAAAGTTGGCCTGGCCTCATAAAATGAGTTTGGAAGTATTTCTTGTTTAGTTTTTTTTTAAGAGTGTTAAAGAGATCAGTGTTAATTCTTCTATAAATGCTTTGTAGAATTCACCAGTGAAACTATCTGGTAATCAGCTGTTCATTGTTGGGAGCTTTTATATTGCTGTTTCAATCTCCCTATTTGTTATAGGTCTATTCACATTTTCTATTTCTTCATTACTGTTTCGCTAGGTTGTATGTTTCTAAAAATGTAGTCATTCCATCTGGGTTAATGCATAGAGCAAAATGCTTAATATAAGAAAACCATATCTACTTAGGTGGTACTAATAGTTTTTTCAAGGCAACCTGCATGTTTGTGTTTCTCAGAGAGTAGATGACAGGATTCAGTCTGAGTGTTAAGACAGTAAATCACAGACGCTCGTCGTCCTTGTGCGGAAGAGTATTGAGAAGTAGGTCTCAGATAAGTAATGCTCCCAGTGACGTAAAACAGAATAACTGTGGCAAGATGAGAGGAGCAGGTAGAGAATGTCTTCCATTGGCCACTAACAGAGTGAATCTGAGTGATGGTAAAGATGATGAGAACATAGAAGACCATGGTGAGAGAGCAAAGGCACTGAGAATGTTACACCCACCCACTGCAAACCCAACTTCCCCATTGGTGTGAAAGTCACTACAGGAGAGTCTTGTGATGGGGGAGCTGTCACAGAAAAAGTGGTCGGTAACATTGGGCCCACAGAACAGGAAGAAGGTGTTGAAGGTATGGAAGCTGGCAAAGAGCACTCCACTCAACTAGGCCACAATGACAAGCTCTGTACACCACTTTCTGCTCATAGGAGAGGTTTTTAGATGGCTAAATGGTGATCGTATGCCATGGATGTGAGCAAGAAGCACTCAGAAGCACACAGCATTACAAACACAAAGATCTGAGCCACACATTCCCCAAAGGAAATGACCTTGGAACACATGAGTCAATTTATCAGTGCCTTGGAGATGGTGACTGAGGTGTAACCCATGTCCAAGAAGGACAGATTATTTAGGAAGAAGTACATGAGGTTGTGGAGGTGGCTGTCTCTGGTCACAGCTGTGATGATGGAGGGCAAAGAGGTAGATGACAATAAGATAAACTTCTTCCTGACAAGAAGGGTACCTTGTTAATTCAATGAATTCCTGTGTTTGCATTACGCTAAAATGGATGTTTTTAATACAAGCAGATTAGAAGATAGTGTGTTTCTTACCTGGCTCTAATATGCATGTATAATCAGACCAGTGCCGTCATGGTCTAAATTAATTATTTCACAAAATATTAAATGCAGAATTGTACCTTGTTTGGTTTGATCTTGGTTCTTCTTGAATACAAAGAAGTAAGCTATATTAAGAATCTGTGAGGAACCCAAGGCACAGTGGTTCTGAAGCCAGCAGTTCTGCAATGACAGCTATCTGATTCTAAACCAGCCCCACCGCCCTTTGTCAATCTCTTCCTATACCAGGCAGAAATAAGTGTGCATGCTTTTTCCCATGGTTTCATTATGAAATTAGATAATATGTATAAAGTAACAAATACATCTATAGTATTACTGTTTCTCAAGTGACTACACAAAAGCAAGTAGGACTTACTGTAGAAGAGATAACAAAAACATTTCTGCCACCAAGAAGAATTTCTAATTATGTTTAAAGAATACATCCTCTTTTGACTCAGTACTGCATACCTACTTACTGTAAGCCTGCTTTTCTCAGGAACTGTTTGGCCCTTTATATAATCACTCTCACTTCTAATCCACTCATTCCTAGTTATTTTTTATAGCATCTGTTTTTATGCTGTATTTTGTTGTTCATCATTAATGAAGTATTTTCCTTGAGACCAAATATTATGTGACAAATATCTGTAAGACTATAGCCTTTTTTAAATATCATTTATCAAAAAAATAATGTTTAAGATAATGACGAAATATCATTAGAGGTATAAAAATAATATGATTTCTGCCTTTCAAGTACCCATAATGGATTATATTATAATGTAACATAATGTATTGTAACTATTATATAAAACATATCTAATTATTAATACCCAATACTATATCTTATATATGTACATATATGTGTGTATATGGAGAGAGAATATTATGTATTTTTCCTTGAACTACATTGTAAAGACTTGAAAGTCAAAAAAAACAACACAGACACATATATCTCTCTATTTGTATAGCAGCTGTCATTGAAGGCTACAGGTCTTACAGAAATTCAGACAACAGAATACTGAGTTGCTGATGAAGTAAATATTTAATTTGCCATATGAAGAATAGAAAGGATTTTGAATTTTAAAAAGGTTAGATATTCCAGAGGGAGGAAAGATGCAGGACTATGGATGTGGGATTGTAAATACACACACAAAATAGTAGTTATATTATTTGTAGATAAATAAAAGAATAAAATAATGATCCAAGTTGTGATAATGTGTTAAAATTGCATAAATAACCTTTTGTTAAGTAATTCAGATCTTCTTCCACATGAGTAGCTATAGGAAGAACTTCAGTGTTTCAACTAAAGGAAATAATATTTTTTAAAAAAATGCTATTTTTTTATTTTGAAGATTTCTCTGATTATTACAAAAAATAATACACCAAAAAGAAGAAATAGTTATTTTTTACTGGTGTACATTAGTGTATTTAGTAATAATGTGCAAACAAATCTGTACTAATTTAAAGGAGAGAAAAAGAAGGCTTTTAAATCAGTTCTTCTTGATTCTACAAAAACATGGTGGAGTGAGAGACTTCCTTAAATCTCTCCCCTTGAAATAACAATAAGCTGAACATCTAAAACTGAACAAAAAACACCCAAACTGCACACCAGCACATCTGAGCGTGGGATCCGTGCGTAAGAGCTACCACAGGTCAGAACCCTGGGTGTCCGGCGGTGGACTGGGACAAAAAAAGAAGTTGCCTCTTGCAGGCCCTGGAGTTCCTTACAGCAGGAGTGGGAAGGGTGAAGGTGCAGCAATTTCCTGATCAGCCCTGCCCAGAAGTGCTGGGACCTTTCTACACACCCAGCAGCAAGGCTCAGTCATCAGAGCAGAAAGCAGAGAAGCGGGACAGGATAGCAGAGAAACAACAGTTGATTCTTACCAGCCCCAGTCCCAAAACCAAGGCTGAGCTGCAACCCCCAATTCCCAACCCAGAGGCCCCTCCCCCATACCCTCTGAGACTGATCACCACAGAGCCCCAGTGGAAACAGAGCAAAACTTTGGGAGGCATAACCTCCCTCCCTCAGCCTCTGGAGCTCCCTGCAGGAGGAAAGAAGGTGCAGCGACTTCCCTGAACAACCCGGCCTGGAAGTGTCAGGACTTTTCTATGCAGCTGAAGCAAGACTCAGTCTTTGGGGCAGAAAGTAGAGAAGTGGGACAGGACCACAGAGAAACAACAGTTGATTTCTACTGGCTCCAGTTGCAAAATTGAGGCTGAGCTGCAGCCCCCAACCCCCAACCCCCAACTCAGAGGACCCCTCCCCCCATAGCCTCTGAGACCGATCACCGCAGAACCCCAGGGAAATCTGAGCAAATGGGGCTGATATTGTCACTGACACTGACAGGGACTGAAACTCAGGGTAGTGAGCGTGATTAAATATCTACAAGAAAATTTAAAAAGCATTATGAAGACTTTATATAAAGCAGGGTTCCAAGAGGCTTAAATGCCACCTACTGGAAACCAAAAGAAATGTGCCTTTTTTGCAACAAGCTCAAGAGAGACCTTTATATAATAAGTCTTTCTGAAAAAAAAAACAAGAGAATACACTTCTATTAATGCCCAGGTGGAGAAATAGTACATTAAACATTATGGAACCAAGATGACCAGGCATCTCAGAAAGAAAGAGAAAAATCTCCAGAAAATAAGCTTACAGACATAGAAATATGTGACTTAACTGACAGAATTCAGGATGGTACTTCTGAAAAAACTCAGTAAGTTCCAAAATGAGTCATATCAACAATTTCAGAAATTGCAAAAACAGCTAGATGAGCAGATCAAAAAGATTGAAACCCTTAAAAAGAACCAAATAGAACTTTGGAAATAAAAAACATACTCTAAGAGTTGAAAAATGAAATAGTAAGCCTGGGAAATAAAGTCAACTAAATGGAGGAAAAGATCAGTGATATCAAGACAGAAATCTAGAAATAAATCAGAAGGAAGAAGAAAGAAACTGAAGAATGAAGAATAATGAAAGAGAAATACAAGAACTAGCTGATTCCATAAAGAGAGGAAACATAAGAATACTGGGCAACACCGAAGGTGAGGAAAAGGAGCAGGGACTAGAAAGCATTTTCAGACAAATAGTGGATGAGAATTTCTCACATCTAAGGAATGAGCTGGAACTTGGAATTCAAGAAGTCAACAGAACACCCAATTATCTCAACCCAAAAAGGCCTTCACCATGATACATTATATTAAAGTTACCAAAATCAATGACAAAGATAGAATTCTCAGGGCAGCCAGGGAGAAGAAAACAGTAACATATAAAGGAAAACACATTAGATTATCTTGCACTTCTAAGCATAAACATTACAAGCCAGAAAGGAATGGAATCAAATATTTAAACTATTAAGTGAAAGGAACTACCAGCCTAGAGTAATGTATCCAGCTAAGCTCTCCTTTATATATGAAGTATAAATTAAGACCTTTTCAGATATATAAAAATTGAGGGAATTCTCCACTACGAGGCCTGCACTACAGGATATTCTGAAAAGGGTCAGCTCACCTAAAAGAAAATAACAACAACAAAAAATACATAATTATAAGCAAAGTGACTATCAGGAAAAAAGGAGAGGTGTGCAACTCTTATTAAGAACAGGATATTATAAGCTTAAATAATAAGAGAATTGTTATAGCAAGATGGTAATGAACGTTCAACATACATAGGGACAAACTGAGACAACAATGACTGAAAAGAGGAAAATTCAAAGATCCAAATTCTCAAAGAGGAAAGGAGATAAGGTACACACAGAAGAAAATGGACAACTGTATATATATGTATGTATATATATATATATATACATATATATATATATATTTCATATTTGTAATGGTAGCCATACAACATAGAGTCAGAACTAAAGTACATAACATAAAACAAGAAAAATCAGAGGCAAAACCGACAAAAACCAACCAAAATAAAGAAAACAGAAGCATAAGGATGAGGAAGCAATGGAAACATCAAGCTACCAGAAAGCAAAAGATAAAATGTCTATAAGAAGACCTGATATTTCAATAATCACTCTAAATATAAATGGACTGAACTCACCAATAAAGAGGCACAAAATTGCAGAATGGATCAAAAAACAAAACTCAACCATATGCTGACTCCAGGAGATACATCTCAGCTCCAAAGAATCAAAGAGAAAGGGTAGAAAATGATGTTTCAAGCAAATGGCATTCAGAGAAAAGTGGGAGTAGTGGTACTAATATTGGATGAAATAGACTTCAAAATAAAAAGGGTAAAGAAAAATACTGAGTGACAATTCATAATGATAAAGGGAATCATGCACCAAGAAGACATAACATTTATTAATATCTATGCTCTTAATTAGGGAGCCCCGAAATATGTAAAGCAATTACTAACAGAACTAAATGGAGAAACAGACCAAAACACCATTGTAGTAGGGAACCTAAATACTCTACTGTCAGATATGGACAGATCATCCAAACAGAAAATTAATAAGAAAATAACATCCTTAAATGACACATTAGACCAACTGGACATAAATAACATTTACAGAGCTTTCCATCCCAAAACAGCTGCTTATACATTCTTCTCTAGTGCACATGGGACATTCTCAAGAATCGGCCACATAATAGGACACAGAAATAGCCTCATCAAATATAAGAGGGTTGAAATCATACCAAACATATCCTCTGATCATAATGCTTTGAAATTAGTGATCGACAGCAAAAAGGAAACAGGAAGAATCACAAATACATGGAGATTAAACAACATGCTACTGAATAATAACTGGGACAGAGAAGAAATGAAAAGAGAGGTCAAGAGATACACAGAAATGAACAATAATGATAGTACGACATATCAAAACTTTTGGGACATGGCAAAAGCAGTCATAAGAGGAAAGTTCAGGGTAACAGTGTCCAGTCTCAGCACTTACGCCCACAAACACTTAGCCTGGCCCTAGTTACCTGAAACACTTGCAGACACCTGGGCCTATAGAATCATGTTGTCATTTCCTAGGAGGAGGAAGAATGGAAAACTTTGTGCATGCTCCTAAACTGTACTCCTTTGAAAGCATTTACAATAGAAATTGTGCTGATGGCACCAATCCTGGGTCATTATAACAGTATATCCAGCATAACCTGGTCCCATATCACCAATTATCTTTTTAGACAGTTATTGAAAGATGACCATATCTTGCATAACAAGCCTTTCTTCTAGTAAGAAAAGGTAGTTTGGGCCTTAAAAAACCTGGCCAAAACCTGGACTGTTCTTTAAAAACTTGATTTGGGGTCTTGGAATCAAACCAAGTATTACTACTATTTCTAGGAAGTAAAGTAGAGATCATGGCCCACAGAATCTAGACTAACTTTACATAACAAATCTGTAGGTAGAGGACTTGGAAAAAGGTCACAAGACATTCTTGGTGGGGAAAGTAATGTGGTTGAAAGTCCATGGCCTAGGAGGCAATGCTATGCTGGAACTGGGCTAAGTTGGTTTGACATTTGAAAACACAACACATCAATCTCATATATAATGTAAACTCATTTGCAATACAATTCATGCTCAGAAGCTTGGTTTATTTTATGAAGTAGGTGAAAACTATGACCACAACAACATGACTGGTCACTTGGGAGATACAGGATTAGTGTACGATATTCCTGGAATCCCATGTGAATTCCATCAGGAGTTAACTTGATTTTCATGTGATAGTCACTACAAAGGGAGCATTACATCATCCTCTCTTGTGAGGATATGAATTGGCATCACGGGCCCAAGGCACAAGGCCTGTCTTTTTCAAACAAAAAGTAGAAGGGAGATGGGACCCAAACCACTAAGCCTGTCCTCTCTGAAAATTTATAGATAAGAAAAATTAATTCAAAGGGCAAGCATGTCATCATGTAATTTGAGTCTTATCTAGAAACCTAGGACCTTGTCTCTGGCTTCTATTTCTATTAGGAACCAGGGTGCTGTCCTTGGATTTGCAGTTCAATCTCAACCTCTATTTCCAGGAAGTAGATCTGGTAAATTTGCCAAAAGCATTTCTTTCTACTTTCTCGACATAGACTGAAATTGGGGTGTAAGCCCAAGTTCCAAGCCTGTTGTAGGTGAACAAATGTTGTCTGGAGCCCTGCCTCAAAGAAAAATCCTTCTTTAGGGAATAAAAAGGAAAATGGAGACTGTGGAAATCTGAACCAAGCCTGGACCTCATAAAAGGACATAGTTAAAGACTAGGCCCACAAAATCAAGACCATCCAATTGGTACCAATGTCCATCCAGTCTCAAGATCTAGGCCCACAAACTTCTAACCTGGCCCTTGTTCTCTGAAACTCCTGTGGACACCTTGGACTTTAGAACCAATCTGTCATCTCTTAAGAGGAAGAATAATGGAGGACGCAGGGCACGCCTCTAAGTCTGTACTCCATTGAAAGCATTTACAATAGAAATTGGGCCAATGGCACCAACCCTGTTTCATCATAACGGTACTTTCAGCACAACATGGTCCCATGTCACCAATTTTCCTTTTAGACAATTATAGAAAAGTGACCGTGCCTTGCAGCACCAAACCATTCTTCTGGTAAGGGAAGGTAGTGTGAGCATCAAGAAACCTGGCCAAAGCCTGGACTGCTCTTTAAAAAAATCGATTGGGGAGCTTGGTATCACAACCATGTATTGTTTCTATTTCTAGGAAGTAGAGTGGAAATCTTGGTCCTCAGAATCTAGCCCAACACTGCCTAATGAATCTTTAGGTAGATGACTTGGCAAACAGTCACAAGATATTCTTGGTAGGAAAAGAAAAGTGGTTAGAAGTACATAGCCTAGGAGGCCGTCCTCTGCTGCAACTGGGGTAAGTTGGGTGGATGTTTGAAAGTACAACACCACGCCAATTTCATATGTAAGGTAAACTTGTTTGTAATATGATTCATGCTCTGAACCCTGGTTCATTCTACAAAGTGAAGCTAAAAACTACGGCCACAGCAATGAGACTGGTCACTTGGTAGATACCAGATTAGTGTGGGATATTCCCTGACCCCCATATGAATTCCACTAGGTGTTTACTTGATCTCTGCATGATTCTCTAGTGAATTCTAAGTGATTTTCAGGTGAGTTCAACCTTTTTCTCATATTCTATTTTCAAACAAGTGTTTTAAAAACTCATCTCATAAACTAATTTTCAAAATTCAGCATTGAGTCATTGGTCTTTCAGCAATTTCCTGTTGACAGTATTTGTCAAAGGTCCGCATAAAAGAACAGTGCGAGAGTTTCACATGAATCCATTCAGAGTTAAACTCACAATGACTCAGCATTTTTTCTATGATACAGCAAAATAGAGCTTACAGTTTAAACAGCTCCAAAGTAACTTTGTCAAACGGACTCAGCCTCCAACTATCAATGCAGTTATTGTTTGCCACCAGCTTCCATTGTGTTCAAGCAGGTTGCCTTACTACAGATGAAACCTAAGGCCAGTTATATAAAAACAATTGTCTGTTAACCTAGGCCGCTGTCCTCAAGCGAATCTTCTCCTGCAGACATGATCTTTCTATTGAAGGGCCAATAGGTGGCTATGTTACACAGACACTATCATTTTCTCAGAGGTTATCTAAACTTTTCCAAATAATGGAGAAGGGTAATTCAAAAGTGAGCACCACATTACCAACTCAGTATCATGTGACTCCCTGTGATTCCCTCAGGCCTGTCTCTTGAAGGTCACGTGAATCCCATAGAGAAGCCTCGTGAGTATCGCAAGATATTCTAATTCTTGTTATGAGATTTCCAGGTGACTGCACCTCACATTCCACTGCAAGGCTAAAATAAGTCCCTTTAGGATACTTTCCTGGACAGCCTCAATGTCAATATCTAGTTTTCTTTCCTTGGTTAAGCCAGTTCCTCTCAGAATTTGTAGTCTGATGTTTGGTATAGAGAAAATCTATGGCAGCCATTCTTTCCACCATTAAGTGGTATCCTTACAATGACAGAGTATTTTTCCTACAAAACAGCAAAGTGACAGCTATTGTTTCTACCGCTATCCAGGCGCTGCCTCACAGCACACTGAGGCTCAATGATCAATGCCGCCAAAATGAGACTATTGCCTCCAAGAACAGAAGGCAGTTTTCCTGACAAGCAGACAAAATTAGAGGCAAATTAAAGATATTTGACTACCCACATATACCTTTGACTTCAAATTAGATTTGTAATGTGGACACAACATTCAATTGAAGGACAGTTAGGAGGCTGTCTTGGCCACCTTCTACTCCACATAGACTAATGTATTTTCAATGTTAATATGAATTTTCTCAGTGATATGCAATTTTTACTACAAAGGGAGCACTACATCATCCTCCCCTGTGAGGATATGAATTAGAGACATGGGCTCAAGGCACAGGCCTGTTTTTACCTAAAAAAGTAGAAAGGAGACTGGGTGCCATAGCATTAAGCCTGTCCTCTCAGAATGCTAGTAGGTAGGAGAACTTAATCCAAAGAATAACCCTGTCCTCATGTAATTTGAGTCTCATCTGAAAACCTAGGACCTTGATTTCTGCTTTGATTTCCTATTAGGCACCAGGATGCTGATCTTGGTTTTGCAGTTCCAATACCTACCCCTATTTCAAGGAAGTAGAATTGAAAAAATAGTGCACAGCATTTCTTCCAGCTTTCTCTGACATAGACTGAAATGTTAGCAAAAGCTCAAGTTCCAAGTCTGTTTTCTGAGAACAAATGTTGCCTGGAGCTCTGGCTCAAAGCAAATGTCATTTTATGGAGAAAAAATATAATGGAGAATGTGGAAATCTGAACCAAGCCTGGACCACCTTAAAGGAAGCAAATAAACTCAGGGCCACAACATCAAGATCATCCAATTTTAATAATATCCAATCTGAAGACTTAGGCCCACAAATATCCAGCCTGTCCCCTGCTACCTGAAACTACTGTAGACACGTTGGCCTACAGAATCAAGCTGTCATCTCCTAGAAAGAGGAAAAATAGAGGACTCAGTGAATGGTTTCAAGGCTGTCCATCCTTTAAAGTATTTATGATAGAAACTGGTCCAAAGACACCAATCTATGTCATTATAACTATTCATTCAGCTCATACTGGTTGTATATCACCAATTTTCCTTTTATACAATTATTGAAAGCTAACCATACTTTACAGCACCAGCCTTTCCCTGGTAATAGAACATGGTTTGGGCACATGAAAACCTGGATCAAAACCTGAACTGTTTTGTAAGTTATTCGATGAGAAAGCCTGGAAGCATGACCAAGCTGCTTTTATTTGCAGGAAGTAGAGTGGTGACTTGGCACACAGAATCTAGCCTAACATTACTTAATGGAATTTTAGATAGGGAATGTGGAACACCATCACAAGAAATTTTTGGTTGGATAAAATGTCGATGGAAGTTTATGGCCCAGGACCCAGTCCTCTATTGGAACTAGGGTAAGTTGTCCAGATGTTTGAATACACAGCACCACACCCATCTCATGTACATGGTACACTCAAGTGTAAAACATTTTACAAATGGAAGTCTGATTCATTGTAAGAGGTAGGTGAAAATCTATAGCCACAGCAACAAGAATCGTCACCAGGTAGACACCAGGTTCCTGCAGGGTCTTCCTTGATCCCCACGTGAATCCCTACAGGTATTCACTTGACCTCCATGTTTTTCCCTAGTCATTACTATGTGATTTTCAGGCGATTTCCACATTATTCCTCTTCCCCTATCCTGAAACAAGTGTTTTCAAAACACTTCTCCTAAACAATTATTTTCAATATTTCAGCATTGAGTCTTTGGCCTTTAAGCAAATTCTTCTCAACGATAGTAGCCTAACATTCACCCTCAAGCATAGCGTGAATCTACCACCAGAACCGTTTAGGATTTTGCTTACAATGACTCAGCATTTCTGCTACAAAATAGCATAATGGCGCTTAGAGTTTCCACACTTCTAAAGTAGCTTCATCATTCAGACTCAGCCTCTAAATTACAATGCAGTTGATAAGTGACCGCTACTTCCATTGTATACGAGCAGGTTGCCTGACCAGAGATGAAACATCAGGGCAGTTACCTAATAAGAAGTGTGTATTGCCTATGTCACTGTCCTCAAGCATGTCTTGTTATACAGACATGACATCAATTGAAGGGCTATTAGGTGGCTATGTTACACAGGTAATCTCAGTTTCTCAGTGCTTATGAAGATTTTGCCAAGGAATGTAGAAGGGTAACACAAAAGGGTTTTTCAAGATTTGCCCTCAGGTCAGGCTCTTCCTGGTCACGTGAATCCAGTGGGAAAGCCTTCTTGAGTATTACCAGATTTCCTAATTCTTGGTATGAGATTTAGGTGATTTCTACCTCATTACCTCTGCTAGGCTAATAGAAGTCTTTTCAGAACATGTAGAAGAAGCTCCCTTAATGTCAGTTTCTCAACTTTTATTTCATATTGGTTTAGCCAGTCTCTCACAGATGTTTAATCTTTGGTTTGATATAGAGAAATTCTTCAGCAGCCGTTTGTTTTTTTGTTTTTTTTGTTTTGTTTTGTTTTGTTTTGCTTTGTAATGGAGATGTAACATCCCAATTACTCAGTATTTTTCCTGCAATAAAGCAATATGGCAGCTATGGTTTCAACTGCTATCCATTCACTTCCTCACAGCACACTCAGGCTCAATTATGAACACAGCCAAAGTGCGACTTCTGCCTCCACTGACTTAGGCAGTTTTCCTGACAAACATACAAAAGTAGAGGTGAATTAAAGATCATTGACTGCCCACATATGCTATTGACCTCACGTAAGATTTGGAATGTCAACATGTCATTCTATTGGAGGTCAGTACAAAATCTGTTGGCCACCTTCGATTCCACACATACTAGTGATTTCTCACTATTGTTGTGAATTTTCTCAGTGATATGCACTTGTCCCTTTTAAAAAAGCACTATATCATCTTCTCTTTTGAAGACGTGGATTGGTGACATGGGCCCAAGGTACATGGCCTGTCTTTTCCTAACAAAAAGTAGAAGGGAGACTGGGAAATAAGGCACTAAGCCTATGCTCTCTGAAAAATAGTAGATAAGATAACTTAAACCACAGGGCATGTCTATCCTCATGTAATTTGAGTCTTATCTTTAAACCTAGGACCTTGTCTCTGGCCTGAATCTCTGAGTGGGATCCAGTGTGCTGTCCTTGGTTGCAGTTACAATCTCAAAGTCTATTTCCAAAAAGTAGAATTGAGAAATTAGCCCAAACGATTTCTTACAACTTTCTCCAACATAGACTGAAACAATGGTGTTATCCCACATTTCCAATCCTGCTCTTTGTGAACAACATTTGCCTGAAGTCCTAGTCTCAAAGGGAAGAAAAATAAAATGGAGACAGTGGAAATCTGAACCAAGCCTGGACCTCCTAAAAGGACATAGTTAAAGCCCAGGCTCACTAATTCGAGTCCATCCAATGGTAACAATGTTCAGTCTCAAGACCTAGGCCCACAAACATCAGTGTGGCCCTTCTTACCTGAAACTCTTGTGGACACCTTGGCATATAAAACCAAGCTGTCACCTCCTAGGAAGAGGATGAAAGGAGGACTTGGTGTACGCTGCTTTGACTGTACTCCCTTGAAAGCATTTACGATAGAAATTGGGCCTATGGCACCAACCCTGCATCATCATAACAGTACATTCAGCACAAACTGGCCCAAAGTCACCAATTTTATTTTTAGACAGTTATTGAAAGTTGGCCATAGTTTGCAGCACCAAGACTTTCTTCTGGTAAGAGAAGGTAGTGTTGGCACTAAGAAACCTGGTAGAAGCCTGGACTGTTCTTTAAAAAATTTGACTGAGGAGCTTGGAATCACAAGCAAGTACTGCTTCTATTTCTAGGAAGTAGGGTGGGGACTTTGGCCCCTAGAATCTAGTCTAACTTTACGTAACGAATCTTTAGGTAGAGGACGTGGCAAATGGTCACAAGACATTCTTGTTAGGAAAAAAAAAGGTGTTGGAAGTCCATGGTATAAGAGTCAGATGGAACAGGGGTAAGTTGGGTGGACATTTGAAATACAACACTAGGCAATCTCATATATAAGGTAAATACATTTCATGCTCTGAAGCCTGGTTCATTATATGAAGTAAAGTGAAAACCTATGGCCACAGCAACAAGACTGGTCACTTGGAAGACACCAGATTAGTGCAGGGTATTCCTTGATCCCCATGTGAATCCCACCAGGTATTTAGTGAATCTCCGTGTAATTCCCTAGTGATTTCCAAGTGATTTTCAGGTGATTTCCACCTTATTTCTCTTCCCCTATTTTCAAAAAAGTGTTTTCAAACTCATCTCATAAACTCTTTTTTTCTATATTCAGCATTGAGTCATTGCCCTTTAAGCAATTTTCTGTTGACAGCTGTGGCCAAAGGTCCACATAAAAGACTAATGCAGCAGTTTCACATGAATTTGTTCAGAGTTATACTCAAAATGACTCAATATTTTTGCTATACACAGCAAAATGTCGCTTATAGTGTACACCACTCTAAAGTGGCTTTGTCAAGAAGACTCAGCCTTCAAATTACAACACAGTTCATGTTTGACAGCAGCTTCCACTGCATTGAAGCAGTTTGCCTGACACAGATGAAACCTAAGGCCAATTATCTAACAACAATTGTCTTTTAACCCATGCCGCCATCATCAAGCGAATCTTGTCATGCAGGCATGACATTTCTACTGAAGGGTCGTTAGGTGGCTATATTCTGCAGACACTATAATTTTCTTAGGGATTATCTAAATTTTACCAAGGAAATGAGAAGGGTCACTCAAAGGTGAGTGCCACACCATCAATTTAATATTACGTGACTCCCTGTAATGCCCTTAGGCCAGTCTCTTGAAAGTCACGTGAATCCCACAAGGAAGCCTCATGAGTATTGCAAGACTCCCTAATTCTTGCTATGAGATTTCCATATGACTTCCACTTCACTTTCCTCTACTAAGTTAAATCAGCCACTTCAGAACACATTGATGGAACATCCTCAACGTCAATATCTCAGATTTCTTTCCTTGGTGGTAAAGTCTGTCCCTCTCAGAATTTGTAGTCTGAAGTTTGGTGTAGAGAAATTATGAGGCAACCGTTCTTTCAGTCATCAAGTGTTATCCTCACAATGAATCAGCATTTTTCCTACCGTACAGGAATGGGTGGCTATTGTTTCCACCACTATCCAGTAGCTGCCTCACAGCACACTCAAGCTCAATAATCAACGCTGCCAATATGCAACTGTTTCCTCCATGAACAGAAGTCAGTTTTCCTGTCAAACAGACAAAACTAGAGGTGAATTAATGATCATTGACTACCCACACATACCTTTGACTTCAAAATAGATTTGTTATGTGGACATGACATTCGATTGGAGGAAAGGTTGGAGGCCGTCTTGGTACCTTCTGCTCCAGGTAGACTAATGACTTCTCAGGGTTGATATGAATTGTCTCAGTGATTTGCACGTTTCACTATAAAAGAAGCACTACATCATCCTCCCTTGTGAGAATATGGATTGCTGACATGGGCCTAAAGCACAGGGTCTGTCTTTGCCTAACAAAAACAAGAGGGTAGACTGGGATCTAAAGCACTAAGCCTGTTCACTCTGACAACTAGTAGAGAGGAAAACTGAATCCAAAGGGTAAGCCTATCCTCATGCAATCTGAGTCTTATCTAGAAACCTAAAAACTTGTCTCTGGCCTCTATTTCCTATTAGGAACCAGGGTGCTGTCCTAGGTTTTGAAGTCCCAATCCCTACCCCTATTTCCAGGAAGTAGATCTGAGAAATTAACCCAAAGCATTTCTTCCAACTTTCTCTGACATAGACTGAATATGTGGCATAAGTTCAAATTGAAAGCCTATTTTCTGCAAAAAAATGTCTGGAGACGTGGCTCAAAGCAAAAGCCTTCCTTATGTAATAAAAAATAAAACAAATACTTTTGAAATCTGAAGCAAGCCTGGACCACATAAAGGGAAGCAATTAAACTCAGGGCCACAACATCAAGCTCATCTATTTAGTAACAATATCCAGTCTGAAGACGTAGGCCCACAAATATTTAACCTTACCATGTTACCTGAAACATGTGGACACCTTGGCCTACAGAATCAAGCAGTCCTCTCATAGAAGGAGAAAAAATGGAGAACTCAGTGCATAATTCCAAGACTGTCCTCCCTTGAAGTATTTATGATAGAAAATAAGCTGAAGACACCAACCTGTGTCAAATAACAGTACATTCAGCACAAACTGGTTCCATGTCACAAACTTTCCTTTTAGACAATTATTGAAAGGTGACCATATCTTACAGCACCAAGCCTTTCCCCTGGTAATAGAACATAGTTTGGGCACTAAGAAACCTGGATTAAAGCCTGAACTGTTTTGTAGTTACTCAATTGGAGAGCCTGGAGGCACAGCTAAGCATTGCTTTTATTTCCAGGATGTAGAGTAGAGAACTTGGCACACAGCATCTAGCCTAACTTTACTTAACAGATTTTTAGATAGAGGACGTGGCACAAATTCACAAGACTTTCTGGGTAGGAAAAAATGTCTATGGAAGTCCATGGCCCAGGACCCAGTCATCTGCCGAAACTAGGGTGAGTTCTGTGGATGCTTGAATATATAACACCATGCCAGTATCATTTACATGGTATGCTCAAGTGCAAAACATTTCAAAAACTGAGGCCTGATTCACTGTAAGAGGTAAAGTGAAATCCTATAGCTGAAACATCAAGACTAGTCACCTGGTAGACACTATATTCCTGCAGGATCTTCCTTGATCCCCATATGAATCCCACCAGTTATTCACTTGACCACCATGTAATTTTCTGTTGATTAATACATGATTTTTAGGTGACTTCCACCTCATTTTTCATCTCCTATCCTCAAACACCTGAGCAAAACACATCTCATACTCTCCTATTTTCAATATTTAAGCATTGAGTCATTGGCCTTTAAGCAATTTCTTCTCAACTGTACTAGTCGAAGGTTCACCTTCAAAAATAGGGTGGATCTCCCACAAGAACTGTTAAGGGTTATGCTCACAATGACTCAGCATTACTGCTACAATGCAGAGTAATGGTGCTTAGAGTTTTCAACACTCTAAGGTAGCTCCATCATTCAGACTCAGCCCCTAAATTTTGACACGGTTAATGTGTGACCACAGTTTCCATTGTATACAAGCATGTTGCCTGACCAGATACAAAACCTCAGGGCAGTTACCTAATGACAAGCCCTTGCCACTGTCCTCAAGCAAGTATTTTCACACAGACATAAGCTTTCGATTGAAGGAGTGTTAGTCAGCTATGTTACATGGGTAATCTTATTTTCTCAATCCTTATGTGAATTTTACCAAGGAATGTAGAAGGGTAACACAAAAGTGAGCACCACACTATCTACCTAATATCAAGTGACTCCCTGTCATGCCCTGAGGCCTGTCTCTTGACAGTCACGTGAATCTCGCATGGAAGCCCTGTGAGAAACGCAAGAATATCTAATCCTTGGTACAAGATTTCCAAGTGAATTCATCCTTACATTCCTCAGTTAGGCAAAAATAAGCCTCCTCAGAACACGTTGAAGGAACAGCCTCAATGTCAATATCTCAGTTTTTTTTCCTTGGTGGTTAAGCCTGTCCCTCTCAGAATATGTAGTCTGAGATTTGCCATGGATAAATTCTGAGGCAGCCGTTCTTTCTGCCATCAAGTGGTATCCTCACAGTGACTCAGCAATTTAATTACAATACAGAAAAGTGGCAGCTATTGTTTCCACCACTATCCAGTCACTGCCTCATAGTACACTGAGGCTCAATTATCAACACTGCCAAAGTGTGACTGTTGCCTCCATGATCAGAAGGCAGTTTTCCTGAAAAATAGACAAAACTAGTGGCAAATTAAAGATCATTGACTGCGCACATATATGTTTGACTACAAATTAGATTTGTAATGTGGACATGGCATTCAATTGGAGAACAGTTAGAGGGCTATCATAAACACCTTCTGCTCCAATGAGTTTATTGCAAGTTGTCATCTCAAAGGATGAAGAATTGAGGACTCTGTACATAGTTCCAAGACTGTCCTACCTTTAAAAGATTTACAATAGAAATTGGGCTGAAGACACCAACCTGTGTCATCATAACAATACATTCAACACAGACTGGTTCCACGTCATCAATTTTCTTTGTATAGAATTATTGAAAGGTGACCACAGATTATACCACCAAGCCTCTCCCCTGATAAATAGAACATAGTTTGGGCACCTGGAAACCTTAATTGAAACCTGAACTGTTTTGTAAGTTACTTAATTGAAGAAGCTGGAAGCACGGCCAAGCATTGCTTTTATTTCCAGGAAATGGAGTGGAGGCCTTGCTTAATTTTACTTAATAGATTTTTAAAAAGAGGACGTGGCACACAGTCACAAGACCTTTTTGGTAGGAAAAAAATGTCAATGAATATCCATGGCCCAGGACCCAGTCCTCTGCCGGAACTAGGGTAAGTTGTCTGGCTGTTTGAATACACAAAACCTGTTTCATTTACAATGTACACTCAAGTATCAAACATTTCACAAACTGAAGCCTGATTCAGTGTAAGAAGTAAGGTGAAAACCTACAGGCACAGCAACAAGACTTGTCACCAGGTAGACACCAGATTCCTGCAGGGTCTTCCTTGATCTCCACATGAATCCCTCCAGTTATTTACTTGACCTTTATGTAATTCCAGGGTGATTCCTATGTGATTTTCAGATGACTTCTAACTTATTCTTCTTCCCCTATCCTCAAACAAATGTTTTCAAAACACGTCTCATAAACAATTATTTTCAATATTTCAGCATTCAGTCTTTGACATTTAAGTAATTTCTTCTTGACAGTATTATCCTAAGGTTCACCTTCAGAAATAGGGTGGATCTCCCACAAGAACTGTTAAGGGTATGCTCACAATGACTCAACATTTCTGCTACAATACAGCATAATAGCCCTTAGAGTTTCCACCACTCTAAGGTAGCTTCGTCATTCAGACTTAACCTCTAAATTTCAACGCAGTTAATGTTTGACCACTGCTCCCATTGTATATAAGCAGGTTGCCTGACGAAAAACGAAATCTCCGGGCAGTTACCTAATGACAAGTATGTGTTAGGTTGTGCTGCTGTTCTCAATCAAGTCTCCTCATTACAACATCACCTTTCGATTGAAGAGCTGTGAGGTAGCTATGTTGCACAGGTAATCTTATTTTTTCATTACTTTTGTGAATTTTACCAAAGAATGTAGGAGGGTAACAGTAAAGTGTTTTTCGAGAGTTCCCTCAGGCCAGTCTCTTTCTGGTCACATGAATCCCATGGGAAAGCCTCATGAATATAGGGAGATTTCTTATTCTTGGTATGAGATTTCCAGGTGACTTCCACCTTATTACCTCTGCTAGGCTAATACAAGCCTTTTAAGAATACATTGAAAAAACTGCCTCAATGTCAGTATCTTAGCATTTTTTCATATTGGTTATGCCAGTCACTTGCAAATTTTTATTGTGGTTTCATATAGAGAAATTCATAAGCAGCCATTCTTTTTACAATGAAAAGTTATTCTCACAATGACTCAACATTTTTCCTACAAGAAAGCAATATGACAGCTATGATTCAACCACTATTCATTAGCTTCCTCACAGCACACTCACCCTCAATTATGAATGCAGGCAATGTGTGACTTCTGCCTCCACTGACATAGGCAGTTTTCCTGACAAATAGACAAAAGTAGAGGCAAATTAAAGATCATTGAATGCCTGCATATATGGTTGACTTCACAAAAGATTTGTAATGAGGACATGACATTCAATTGGAGGTCAGTACGAAGTCTGTCTCGACCACCTTTTGTTCCATACATAGTAATGATTTCTCAGTGTTGATGTGAATTTTCTCAGTTATATGAACTCATCACTGCAAAGAAAGTACAATGTCTTCTTCCCTTGTGAGGATGTGGATTGGTGACATGGATCCAAGGCCTGTCTTTTCCTATCAAAAAGTAGAAGGAAGATTAGGAACCAAGGAATGAATCCTATCCATTCTGAAAACTAGTAGATAGGATAACTTAAAAAACAGGGCAATTCTGTCCTCATGTATTTTGAGTCTGAACTTGAAACCTAGGAACTTTTCTCCTGTCTATTTTTCCTATTGGGATCCAGTGTGCTGTCCTTGGTTGCAGTTACAATCCCTACATCTATTTCCAGAAAGTAGATTTGAGAAATCAGTCCAGAGCATTTCTTATGAATGGCTTTCTCAAACATAGACTGAAAAGGTGGTGTAAGTTTACAGTTCCAAGCCTGTTCTCTGTGAATGAACATTGTTTTACATCCTTTTCTTAAAACAAAAGCATTCTTTTGGGAAGAAAAAATAAAGTGGAGTCTGTGGAAATTTGAACTAAACCTGGACCTCCAAAAAGGACATAGTTAAAACCCAGGACCAAAACATCAAGACCATCCAATTGGTAACAATGTCCAGTCTCAAGATCTTGGCCCATATACAGCTAGCCTAGCCCTTATTCCCTAAAACTCTTGTGAACACCTTTGCCTATAGAAACAAGATGTCATCTCCTAGAGGAGGAAGAATGGAGAACTCGGTGTATGCCTCCTAGACTGTACTCCCTTGAAAGCATTTACAGTAGAAATTTGGCTGATGGCACCAAACCTATGTCATCATAACTGTACATACAGCAGAACCTACTCCCACATCACCAATTTTCCTTTAAGACAATTTTGAAAAGTGGTCATAACTTGTAGCACCAAGCCTTTCTTCTGGTAAGAGAAGGTAGTGTGGGCACTAAGAAACCTGGTCAAAGCCTCGATTGTTCTTTAAAAAACTCAATTGGGGAACATGGAATCACAACCAAGTATTGCTCCAATTTCTAGGAAGTATAGTGGAGATTGAGGCCCACAGAATCTAGCCTGACTTTACATAACAAATATTTAGGTAAAGGACTTGGCAAATGGTCACAAGACATTCTTGGTAGAAAATGAAAAGTTGTTGGAAGTCCATGGCCTGGGAGACAGTCCTCTGTTGGAACTGGGGTAAGTTTCATGGGCATTTGAAAACACAACACCACGCCAATCTCACATATAAGATAAACTCATTTCTAGTATGATTCATGCTCTGAAGCCTGGTTCATTCTACAAAGTAATGTGAAAATGTGCAGCGACAGTAACAAGACTGGTCACTTGTTAGATACCAGATAAGGATAGGCTATTCCTTGATCTCATGCAAACTCTTCCAGGTGTTTATTTGATCGCCACATATTTCCCTAGTGATTTCAAATGATTTTCAGGTAATTTCTACCTTATTCCTCTTCCCCTATTATCAAACAAGTGCTTTCAAAACTCGTCTTATAAACTCTTATCTTCAATATTTCAGCGTAGTGCTGAAGTTACAAATGAAGCTGTTCAGAGTTAAACTCAATTACTCAGCATTTTTGTTATAGTATTGCAAAATGACACTAACAGTTTACACTGCTCTAAAGTAGATTCATCAAGCATATTCACCCTCAAATATCAACACGGTTAATTTTTGACAGCAGCTTCCATTGCCTTCCAGTAGGTTGCCTGACTACATGTGAAATCTAATAAAATTTTTTGTTAACCTAGGCCTCTGTCCTCAAGCAAAACTTCTGCAGACATGACCTTTCAACTGAAGGGTCATTAGGTGGCTATGTTCCATAGCCACTAACATTTTCTAAGTGATTAATTAAATTTTACCAAGGAATGGAGAAGCGTATCTTAAGAGAGTACACCGGACCATTAACCCAATATCACATGACTCTCTGTGATGCCCTCAGGCTTGTCTCTTGATGATCACATGAATCTCTCATGTAGGCCTTGTGAGAAATGTGAGAATACCTAATTCTTGGTATGAGATTTCCAGGTGACTTCAACCTCACTTTCCTTGGTTGAGCTAAAATAACCTCTTCAGAACACATTGATGGAACAGCCTCAATGTTAATATCAAGTTTTCTTTCCTTTGTGATAAAGCCAGTCCCTCTCATAATTTATAGTCTGAGGTTTGGTATAGAGAAATTCTGAGGCAGCCGTTCTTTCTGCCAACAAGTGGTATCCTCACAATTATTCAGCATTTTTCTTACAATACAGAAAATTGGCAGCTATTGTTTCCACCACTATCCAGTCGCTGCCTCACAACACACTCAGGCTCAGGCACAATGATCAATGCCACCAATGTGCAACTGTTGCCTCCACAAACAGTAGGCTGTTTTCCCGATAAGCAGAGAAATCTGGAGGCAAATTAAAGATCATCGACTGCTCATATATGTTTGATTGTTGCCTCCATGAAGAGAAGGCTGTTTTCCAGACAAACTGACAAAACTAGAGATGAATTGAAGATCATCGACTGCCTGCATATACCGTTGACTTCAAATTAGATTTGTAATGTGGACATGACATTTGATTGGAGGAAAGTTAAGAGGCTGTCTTGGCCACCTTCTGCTCCATGTAAACTAATGACTTCTCAGTGTTGATGCGAATTTTCTCAGTGATATGCACTGGTCACCATAAAGGGAGCAGTACATCATCCTCCCTTGTGAGAATATAGATTGCTGACATGAGACCAAAGCTCAAGGCCTGCCTTTATCTAACAAAAAGAAGAAGGGAGGCTGGGCCCCAAAGCACTAAGCTTGTACTCTCTCAAAACTAGGAGATAGGAGAACTTACTATAATGGGCAAGCCTGTCCTCATGTAATTTGAGTCTTACCTAAGAAACTACGAACTTGTCTCCTGTCTCTATTTCTTATTAAGAACCAGGGTGTTGACCTTGGTTTTGAAGTTCCAATCCCTACACCTATTCTCAGGAAGATCACCTGAGAAATTAGCCCATAGCATTTCTTCCGACTTTCTCCGACATAGACTGAAATGGTGGTGTAAGCCCAAGCTCTGAGCCTGTTTTCTGTGAAGATATGTTGTCTGGAGGCCTGGCTTAATACAAAAGCCTGTTTTATGAAAGGAAAAATAAAACAGAACAATGGAAATCTGAACCAAGACTTGACTACCTAAAAGGAAGTAGTTAAACTCAGGACCATTACATTGAGATCATCCAATTGGTAATAATATCAAGTCTGAAGACTGAGGCCCACAAACTCTCAACCTGGCCCCTGCTATCTGCCATTATTGCAAACAACTTGACCTACAGAATCAGGCTGTCATCTCCTAGAAAAGAGATGAATGGAAGACTCGGTGCATGGTTTCAAGACTGTCCTCCCTTGAAAGTATTTATGATAGAAATTAGGCCAAAGACACCAACCTGTGTCGACATAACAGTACATTCAGCACAAACCAGTTCCATGACACCTATTTTCCTTTTAGACAATTATTGGAAGTTGACTATACCTTACAGCACCAAGCCTTTTCCCTGGTAATAGAACATAGATTGGGCACCAAGAAACCTGGATTAAAGCCTGAACTGTTTTGTAAGTTACTCAGTTGGAGAGCCTGGAATCACAGCCAATTGTTGCTTGTATTTCCATGAAGTAGAGTAGAAACCTTGACACTCAGAATCTAGCCTAACTTTACTTTACAGATCTTTAGATAGAGGACATGACACATAGTAACAAGACCTTTTAGGTAAAAATAATTGTTGGTGGAAGTCAATTATCTAGGACAATATCCTCTGCCATAACTAGAGTTGTTTGTATGGATGTTTAAATGCACAACACTTCGCCCGTCTCATTTACAAGATACACTCGAGTGCAAAACATTTCACAAACTGAAGCCCAATTCATTGTAAGAGGTTAGGTGAAATCCTACAGCCACAGCAACAAGACTATTCACCTAGTAGACACCAGATTCCTGCAGGATCTTCCTTGATCCTCATGTGAATCCCTCCATGTATTCACTTGACCTACATATCATACTCTGGTGATTACTAGGTGATTTTTAGGTGATTTCTACCTTATTTCTCTTCTCCTATCCTCAAAAACCTGAGCAAAACATGTCTCATAATCTCTTATTTTCAATATTTAAGCACTGAGTCATTAGGTTTAAACAATTTCTTCTCAACAGTAGTAGCCTAAGGTTCACCTTCAAAAATAAGGTGGATCTCTGACCTAAACCTTTAACAGTTTTGCTCATAATGATTCAGGATTACTGCAACAATACAGCATAATGGTGCATAGAGTTTCCACTGATCTAAGGTAGCTTCGTCATTCAGACTCAGTCCCTAAATTTCAACTCAGTTAATGTGTGACCACTGCTCCCATTGTATACAAGCAGGTTGCCTGACCAGAGACAAAACCTAGGGTAGTTCCCTAGTGACAAGTATGTGCTAGCCTATGCCACCCTCAAGCAAGTCTGTACATGCAGACATGAGCTTTCAATTGAAGGGTCGATAGGTAGCTATGTTAAACAGGTAATCTTATTTTCTATTGCTTATGTGAATTTTACCAAGAAATGTAGAAGAGTAACACAAAAGTAAGCACCATACCATCACCCCAATTTTATGTTATTTTCATGTGTTTCCCTCAGGCCAATCTCTACCTGGTCATGGGAATTTGGCTTGAAAACCTCAGTAATATCTCAACATTTCCTAATTCTTGGTAGGAGATTTCCAGGTGACTTTCATCTCATTACCTCTGCTAGGCTTCTACAAGCCTTTTCAGAACACATTGAAAAAACTGCCTCATTGTCAGTGTCTCAGCTATTTTTCCATATTGGTTAAGCAAGTTTTTTGCAGATTTCTAGTCTGTGGTTTGATATAAGAAATTCTTAAGCAGTCTTTTTTTTTTTTTTTTTTTTTTTGCAATGAAGAGGTATCTTCAAAATTATTCAGCATTTTTCCTACAATAAAGCAATATGGCGGCTATGGTTTCAACCGCTATTCATTCACTACTTCATAGCACACTCACCCTCAATTATGATTGCAGCCAATGTGCAACTTTTGCCTCCATTGACAGAGGCAGTTTTCCTGAAAAACAGACAAAAGTAGATCCAAATTAAAGATCATTGACTGTCCACATATTCCGTTGACCTCACATAAAATTTGTAATGTAGTCATGACATACGATTGGATTTCAGTAGAAAGTTATCTCACCCACCTTACTTTCCATGCATACTAATGATTTCATAGTGTTGATTTGAATTTTCTCAGTTATTTGCACTCTGAAAACTAGTAGATAGGATAACTTAACCTACAGGGCAAGTCTGTCCTCATGTAATTTGTGTCTTATCTTGACACATAGGAATTTGTTTCCTGCCTGTATCTCCTATTAAGATCCAGTGTGCTGTTTTTGGTTCCAGTAACAATCCCTACCTCTATTTCCAGAAAGTAGATTTGATAAATTAGCCCAAAGTTCCAAACCCGTTCTCTGTGAACAAATGTTGCCTGAAGTCTTGTCTCAAGCAAAAGGCTTCTTTAGAAAAGAAAAAATAAGTGAAGACTGTGGAAATTTTAGCCAAGCTTGGATCTTCCAAAAAGACATAGTTAAAGCCCAGGATGGCAGCGTCAAGACCATCCAGTTGGGAATAATGTCCGCTTTCAAGAACTCAGCTGACAAACATCCAGCCTGGCCCTTTTTACCTGAAAATCTTGTGGACAATTTGGCCAATAGAACCAAGCTCTCATCTCCTAGGAGGAGGAAGAATGGAGATCTCTGTGCACGCCTCCAGGAATGTACTCACTTGAAAACATTTATGATAGAAATTGAGCCGATGGCACCAACCCTGTGTCATCCTAACAGTACATTTGAAAAACTTGGTACCATGTCACCAATTTTCCATTTAGACAATTATTGAAAGATGGCCATGTCTTGCAGGACCAATCCTTTCTTCTGGTAAACAAAGGTAGTTTAAGCACTAAGAAACCTGGTCAGAGCCTGGATTGTTATTTAAAACACTCGATTGGGAAACTTGGAATCATAAACCAAGTATTGCTTCTATTTCTAGAAAGTAGAGTGGAGACCATGCCCCACAAATCTAGCCTAACTTTACATAACAAATCTTTAGGTAGAGGATATGGCAAATGGTCACAGGACATTCTTGGTAGGAAAAGAAAAGTTATTGGAAGTCCATGGCCTAGGAGGCAGTCATCTACTGGAACTGGGGCAACTTGGGTGGACGTTTGAAAAGACAACACCACACCAATCTCATATATAAGGTAAACTTGTTGTCAATATGATTCATGCTCTAAAGCCTGGTTCATTATATGAAGTAAAGTGAAAAGCTACTGCCACAGCAACAAGACTCTTCACTTGTTAGATACTAGATTAATGTTGGGTATTTCTTAATCCCCAGGTGAATTAAACTGGGTGTTTATTTGATCTCCACACAATTCCTTAGTGATTTCTAAGTGGTTTTCAGGTGATTTCCACATTATTTCTCTTCCCCTATTTTCAAACAAGTGTTTTCAAAACTCGTCTTATAAACATCTTATCTTCAATATTCGGCATTAAGTCATTAGCCTTTAAGGAAATCTCTGTTGACAGCAGTGGCCAAATTCCACTATGAATAATAGTGAGGGAGTCTCATATGAAACTATTATAGTGATACTCACAATGACTCCGCTTTTTTGCTATACTACAGCAAAATGGCGCTTACAATTTACAATGCTCGAAAGTAGTTTCGTCAAGCAGACGCAGCTTCCAAATATCAACGCAGTTAATGTTCAACAGCAGCTTCTATTGTGTTCAAGCAGAATGCCTGACCACTGATGAAACCTAAGGGCAGTTATCTAACACCAATTGTCTGTTAACCTATGCCGCCATCCTCATGAGAACCTTCTCAGGCAGACATGACGTTTTTATTGAAGAATCGTTAGGTGGTTATGTTACACAGACACTATCATTTTCTCAGTGACTATCTAAGTTTTAGCAAAGTTTAGAGAAAGGTAACTCAAAACTGAGAGCCACACAATCAACACAATATCATGTAACACCCTGTGATCACCTCAGGCTTGTCTCTTGACACACAAGTGAATCCTGCAGGGAAGTCTCGTGACAATCACGATATTCCCTAATTCTTGTAATGAGATTTCCAGGAGACTTCCACCTCACATTCCTCTGCTAGGGCAAAATAAGCCTATTCAGAATAGGTTCATGGAACAGCCCCAATATCAATATCTCAGTTTTCTATCCTTAGTGGTTAAGCCAGTCCCTCTCAGAATTTGTAGCCTTAGGTTTGGTATAGAGAAAAAATGAGGCAGCTGTTCTTTCCGCCATCAAGTGGTATCCTCACAATAACAGCATTTTTCCTATGATACAAAAATATAGTGGCTATTGTTTCCACCGCTATACAGTCACTTCCTCACAGCATACTCAGGCTCAATGAATAATGCCGCCAATGTGCAACTGCTGCCTACATAACATAAGGCAGTTTTTCTGACAGAGAAATTTAGAGGTGAATTAAAGATCAATGACACCTGCATATACCATTGACTTCAAATTAGATTTATAATGTGGACATGACATTCAGTTGGAAGTAAGTATGAAGTCTATCTCGACCACCTTCTTTACATGCATACTAATGATTTCTCACTGTTGATATAAATTTTCTCTGTTATATGCACTCATCACTTTAAAAAAAGCACTACATTGTCTTCACTTGTGAGGATGGAGATTGGTGACATGTGCCCAAGGCACAAGGCCTGTCTTTCTCTAACAAAAAGCAGAAAGGAGACTGTGAAGCAAAGCACAAACCTATTGAATTCTAGTAGATAGGATAGCTTAAACCACAGAGTAAGTCAGTTCTCAGGTAATTTGAGTTTCATCTCGAAACCTAGGAACTTGTCTCCTGTCTGCATTTTCTATTGATATACAGTGTGCTGTTTATGGTTGCAGTTACAATCCCTACGTCTAGTTCCAGAAAGTAGATTTGAGAAATTACCCAAGAGCATTTCTTAAGACTTACTCCAACATATACTGAAAGGGTGGTATAAGCCCAGAGTCTAAGACTGTTCTCTGTGAATCAATGTTGCCTGAAGTCCTTGTCTCCAAATAAAACCTTCTCTATGGAAGAAAAAAGAAAATGGAGATGGTGAAAATCTTAACCAAGCCTTAATCTCCTTAAATGACATAGTTAAATCCCAGCACTACAACGTCAAGATCATCTAATTGGTAACAATATCCAATCAGAAGACATATGTCCACAAGCATTCAGCCTGGCCCCTGCTTCCTGAAACTATTGTGAACACATTGGCCTACAGAACCTAGGTGTAATGTCCTAGAAGGAGTAAGAATTGAGTACTCAATCCACAGCTCCAACACTGTTCTCTCTTTAAAGTATTTATGATAGAAATTGGGCTGAAGACAACAATCTGTGTCATCGTAACATTACATTCAGCACAAACTGGTTCCACATCATCAATTTTGCTTTTAGACAATTATTGAAAGGTACCACATCTTATAGCGTCAAGCCTTTCCCTGGTAATAGAACATAGTTTGGGTACTAAGAAACCTGGATCAAAGCCTGAACTGTTTTGTAAGTTACTCAATTGAAGAGCCGGAAAAATGACCATGCATTGTTTTTATTTCCAAGAAGTAGAGTGGAGACCTTGGCACACATAATCTAAGCTAACTTTACTTAACAAATCTATAGATAGAGGATGTGTCACCCAGTCACAAGATCTTCTTAGTAGGAAAAAATATTGATGAAAGTCCATGGCCCAAGACCCAGTCATCTGTCAGAACGCGGGTGAGTTCTGTGGAAGCTTGAATACGTATCACCATGCAGTATCATTAGAGGGTACACTCGAGTGCAAAATATTTCACAAACTGAACCTAGATTCATTGTAAGGGATAAGGTAAAAATCTATGGCCACAGCAATAAGACTAGTCACCTGAAAGGCACTAGATTCCTGCAGGGTCTTTCTTGATCCCACATTGAATCCCTCCAACTAATCACTGGACTGACATGTAATTTCCTGGTGATTACTGGGATTTTCAGGTGACTTCCACCTTATTCCTCTTCCTATATCCTCAAACAAGTGCTTTCAAATATGCTCGTAAATTCTTATTTTCAATATTTCAACATTGAGTCACTGGCCTTTAAACAATTTCTTCTCGACCAAGGTTCACCTTCAAGAATAGCGTGGATCTCCCATCAGAACCGTTAAGGGTTATGCTCACAATGACTCAACATTTCTGCTACAATACAGTATAATGGTGCTTAGAGTTTCCACTGCTCTAAGATAGCTTCATCATTCAGAAACAGCCTCTAAATTTCACGTGGTTAATGTGTGACGCTGCTTTTATTGTATACAAGCAGGTTGCTGACCAGAGAGGAAATCTCAGGGCAGTTGCCTAACACAAGTGAGTGTTAACCTTGCCAATGTCCTCAAACAAGTCTTCTCATGCAGACACGACCTTTTGATTGAAAGTCTGTTAAGAGGCTATGTTACACAGGTAATCTTAATTTCTCAGTGCTTATGTGAATTTCACCAAGAAATGTAGAAAGATAACAAAAAAGTGAGTGCCACATCATCACCTGAATTTCACGTGATTATCGTGTGTTGCCCTCAAGCCAGTCTCTTCTTGGTCACCTGAATCCCGCAGGAAAGCCTTGTGAGTATTGTGAGATTTCCTAATTCTTGGTACAAGATTTCCAGGTGACTTCCACTTCACTACCTCTGCTAGGATAATACAAGCCTTTTAATAACATCTTAAGGAAACTGCCACAGTCAGTATCTCAGCTTTTTTTCCATATTGGATAATCCAGTCTCTTGCAAATTTTTAGTCCCTTGTTTGATATAGAGAAATTCTTAAGCACTCACTCTTTATGCAATGAAGAAGTATCCTCATAATGACTCAGCATTTTTTCTACAATAAAGCAATATGGCAGCTATATTTCAACCGCTATCCATTCGCTGCCTCACAGCTCACTTAGGCTCAATTATGAGCACAGTAAATGTGCAACTTCTGCCTCCACTGACAGAGGCAGTTTTTCTGACAGACAAAAGGAGAGGTGAAATAAAGATCATTGACTGCTTGCATATACCGTTTACCTCACATAAGAATTGAAATGTGGACATGACATTCATTTGGAAGTCAGTACAAAGTCTGTCTCAGACACCTTGTGTTCCATGCATACTCATGATTTCTCCCTGTTGATTTGAATTTTCCCAGTTATATGAACTCATCATTTCAAAGAAAGCTCTATATCATCTTCCCTTGTGAGGATGTGGATTGGTGACATGGAAGAAGGCACAAAGCCTGTATTTTCCTAACAAAAAGTAGAAGGGAGACTGGGAAACAAGGTTCTAAGCCTATCCTCTCTGAAAACTAGTAGACAGGATAATTTACACCCATAGGGCTAGTCTGTCCTCATGTAATTTGAGTTATCTAAAACCTAGCATCTTGTCTACTGCCTGCATTTTCTATTGAGATCCAGTGTGCTGTCCTTGGTTGCAGGTACAATCCATACCTCTATTTCCAAAAAGTAGATTGAGAAATTAACTAGAGCATTGTTCATTACTTTCTTGAACTTAGAGTGAAAGGGTGACATAAGCCCAAAGTTCCAAGACTGTTGTCAGTGAACAAATGTTGCCTGAAGTCCATGTCTCAAAGCAAAATCCATTTTTAGGGAGAAAAAATAAAACGGAGACTTTGGAAATCTGAACCAAACTTGGACCTCCTAAGAAACGTATTTAAAGCCCAAATGCCAACATAAAGACCATTAGTTTGATAACAATATCCAGTCTCAAATCCTAGGCCCACAAACATCCAGCATGGCCCTTGTTTCCTTAAACTCTTGTGGACACTTTGGCCTAGAGAACCAAGCTGTCATCTCCTAGGAGGAGGAAGAATGCAGAACTTGGTGAATGCCTCCTAGACTGCATTCCCTTGAAAGAATTTACAATAGCAATTGGGACGATGACACCAATCCTGTGTCATTATAACAGTACATTCGGCACAAAATGGTCCGAAGACACCAATTTTCCTTTTAGACAATTATTGAAAGGTGACCATAGCTTGCAGCACCAAGCCTTTCATCTGGTAAAAGAAGGTAGTATGGGCACTAAGAAACCTAGTCAAAGCCTGGACTGTTCTTTAAAAAATTATATTTGGGAGTTTGGAATCACTATCAAATATTGCTCCTATTTCTAGAAAATAGAGTGGAGATCATGGACCACAGAATATAGCCAATCTTTATATAATGAGTATTTAGGTAGATGATGTGGCAAATTGTCACAAGACATTCTTGTAAGAAAAGAAAAGTCATTGAAGTTTGTGGAGCAGGAGGCAGTCCTCTGCTGGAACTGGGGTAAGTTGGGTGGATATTTAAAAACACAACACCACGCCAATCTCATATATAAGGTAAACTCATTTGCAATATGATTCATGTTTGAAGCCTGGTTCATTCTACGAAATGAAGTGAAACCCTAAGGACACAGCAAGAGGACTGGTCACTTGGTAGATACCAGATTAGTATGGGGTATTCTTTGATCACCATGTGAATTCCACCAAGTGTTTACTTGATCTCCAGTGATACTCTAGTGATTTCTTAGTAATTTTCAGGTGAATTCCATCTTATTGCTGCCACTATATTCAAACAAGTGTTTTCAATATTCAGCATTGAGTCATGTCTTTTCAACAATTCACTGTCAATAGTAGTGGCCAATGATCCACATAAAGAATAGTGTGGGAGTACCTCATGATGCTGTTCAGAGGTGTGCTCACAATGACTCAGCATTTTTGCTATAACACAGGAAAATTGCCCTTACAGTTTATACTGATCCCAAGTAGCTTCATCAAGCAGACTCAGCTTCTAAATATCAATGCTTTAATGTTCATGGTAGCTTCCATTGCATTCAGGTGGGTTGCCTGACCACAGATGAAACCTAAGGCCAGTTATCTAACAACAGTTGTCTGTTAACCTGTGCCACCATCCTCAAGCAGACCTTCTCCGGCAGACATGTTCTTTCGATTGTAGGGCCATTAGGTGGCTATGTTACACAGATACTATAATTTTCTCAGTGGTTAACTAAATTTTACTGAGGAATGGAGAATGGTAACTCAAAAGTGAGCACCATACCACCATCTCAATATCACTTGACTCCCTGTGATGCCCTTATGCCTGTCTCTGACTGTCATGTGAATCTTGCAGAGAAACCTTGTGTGTATCATGAGATTCCCTAATTCTTGTTACAAGAATTCCAGATGACTTCCACCTCATTTTCCTCTGCTAGTCTAAAATCATCCTCTTCAGAACACATTGATGGAACAGCCTCAATGTCAATATCTCAGATTCCTTTCCTTGGTGGTTAATTCAGGCCCTCCTAGAATTTGTAATCTGAGGTTTGGTATAGAAAAATTCTGAGGCAACCATTCTTTCCAGCATCAAGTGGTACCCTCACAATGAGTCAGCAATTTTTCTACAATACAAAAAATTGTCGGCTATTTTTACCACCACTATACAGTCACTGTCTCACAGCACACTCCGGCTCAATGATGAACGCTGCCAGTGTTCGACTGTTGCCTCCATGAACAGAAGGCAGTTTTCCTGACAACCAGACAAAACTAGAGGCAAATTAAAGATCATTGACTGCCTGCATATACCATTGACTTCAAATTAAATTTGTAATGTGGACATGACATTGGATTTGAGGACAATTAAGAGGCGGTCTTGATACAATTACTGAAAGGTGACCATATCTTAGAGCACCAAGCCATTCCTCCAGTAATAGAACATAGTTTGGGCACTTAGAAATCTGAATAAAAGCCTGGATTGTTTGTAAGTTACTCAATTGGAGAGCCTGGAAGCACGGCCAAGCATTGCTTTTATTTCCAGGAAGTAGGTAGGGACCTTGGCACACAGATCTAGCCTAATGTTAATTAACAGATCTTTAGATAGAGGACATGGCTCAGGGTTACAATACCTTATTGGTAAAATAAAATTTCTAAGGAAGGCCATTGCCCAGGACCCAGTTCTCTCCTGTAACTATGGTAAGTTGTGTGGATGTTTAAATACACAAAACTATGCCGGTCTCATTTACAGGGTAAAACATTTCACAAACTAAAGCTTGATTCATTTTAAGAGGTAGGGTGAAAATGTAAAGCCACTGCAAGACTCGTCACATGGTAGACACCAGATTCCTTCAGAGTCTTCCTTGATCCCCACGTGAATCCCTCCAAGTAGTCTTTTGAACTCCATGTAATTCCCTGGTGATTACTACGTGATTTTCAAGTGACTTCTACCTTATTGCTTTTCCCCTATAACTGTCCTCCAATTGAATGTCTTGTTCCCACTACAAATCTCATTTGAAGTTAACGGTATATGCGGGCAGTCAATGATATTTAACTCACCTTTAGTTTTGTCTTTTTGTCAGAAAAACTGCCTCATGTACATGGAGGCCACATTCACACATTGGCAGCTTTGAAAATGGTGCCCGAGTGTGCTATGAGGCTGTGACTGGATAGTGTTGGAAAAAATAGCCACCATTTTTCTGTATTGTAGGAAAATGCTGACTCATTGTGAGGATACCACTTGATGGTGAAAGAACAACGGCCTCAGAATATCTCTGTGGCAAATCTCAGATGACAAATTCTGAGATGGACTGTCCTGACCACCAAAACAAGAATTCTGAGATATTGACATTGACGCTGTTCCATCAATGTGTTCTGAAGACACATATTTTAGCCTAGCAGAGGAATGTGAGGTGGAAGTCACCTTCAAATTTTATACCAAGGATTAGGGAATCTCACAATACACATGAGGCCTCCCTGAGGGATTCACATGTCCATCAAGAGACAGGCCTGAGGGCATCACAGGGAGTCAGGTAATACTGGGCTGATAGTGTGGCACTCACGTTTGAGTTATTTCTCTCTATTCCTTGGTAAAATTTAGATCACCACTGAGGAAATGATAGTGTCTGTGTAGCAGAGCCACCTAAAGGCCCTTCAACAGAAATGTCATGTCTGGAGAAGAAGGTTCGCTTAATGATGGCAGCATAGGTTAACAGGAAATGTTGTTAGATAACTGACCTTAGCTTTCATCTATGGTCAAGCAGCCTTCTTGAATGCAATGGAAGCTACAGTTGAACATTAACTGCGTTGATATTTGGAGGCTGAGTTTGCTAGACAAAGCTACTTTAGAGCAGTGTAAACTATTATGCCATTTTGCTGTTTTTAGCAAAATTGCTGAATCATTGTATTTATAACTGAGCAGCTTCATGTGAGAATCCTGCACTTTTCTATTATGAGAAACTTTGGAGACTACTGCCGACAGGGAATTGCTTAAAGGCCAATGACTCAATGCTAAATATTAAAAATAAGAGTTTATGAGACAAGTTTTGAAAACATTTGTTTAAAAATAAATGAAGAGGATCAAGGTGGAAATCACCTGATAATCACTGAGAAATCACAAGGGAATCACACGGAGAACAAGTAAACACCTGGTGGAATTAACATAAGAATCAAGGAATACCCAGCACTAATCTGGCACCTACTACTGACCAGGCTTCTTGCTGTGGCCATAGGTTTTCATGTTACATTGTAGAGTGAAACAGGCTTCAGAGCATGAATCGTATTTCAAACGAATTTACTTTATATATGTGATTAGTGTAGTGTGGGGTGTTCAAACGTCCACCCAACTTACCCCAGTTCAAGCAGAGAACTGCCTCCTACCACTATGGACTTCCGAAGACTTTTTATTTCCTACCAAGAATGTCTTGTAACTGTTTGTCAAGTCCTCTACCTAAAAATTTGTTATGTAAATTTAGGCTAGATACTGTGGGCCAGGGTCTCCACTCTACTTCCTAAAGTTAGGAGCAATGCTTTGCTGTGATTACAAGCTCCTCATTTGAGTTGTTTAAAGAACAATCCATGGTCTCTTTTTTTCTTCCCTAAAGAAGGCTTTTGCTTTGAGACAAGGACTTCGGGCAACATTTGTTCACAGAGAACAGGCTTGGAAATGTGGGCTTAAGAAACCCTTTCAGTCTATGTCAGAGAAATTTGTAAGAAAGGCTCTGGGCTAATTTTTCAAATCTTCTTTCTGGAAATAGAGGTAGGGATTGTAACTGCAACCAAGGACAGCATGCTGGATCCCAATAGGAAAGGCAGGCAGGAGACAGCATCCTATGTTTCGAGAAAAGACTCAAATTATATGAGGAAAACTTGCTCTGAGGTTAAATTATCTTACCTACTAGTTTTGAGAGAATAGGCTTAGTGCCTTGGTTCCCAGTCGCCCTTCTACTTTTTGTTAGGAAAAGATAGGACTTGTGCCTTGGACCTATGTCAGCAATCCACATCCTCACAAGGGAAGATGATGTAATGCTTTCTTTGAAGTGACAAGTTCATATCACTGAGAAAATTCACATAAATGCCGAGAAATCATTAGTATGGGTGGAATAGAAGGTACCTGAGACAGAATTCACACTGATCTCCAATTGAAAGTCATATCCACATTACAAATTTTATGTGAGGTTAATGGCATGTGTGGGCAGTCAGTGATCTTTTAATCACCTCAACTTTTGTTTGTTAGTCAGAAAAACTACCTATGTCAGTGCAAACAAAGTTACATATTGGCTGTGTTCAAAATTGAACATGAGTGTGCTGTGAGGCAGTAAATGGATAGCGGTTGAAACCATAGGTGCCATATTGCTTTATTGTAGGAAAAATGCTGATTCATTTTGTAGTTACCTCTTCATTGCAAAAAGAACGGCTGCTTAACAATTTCTCTGTATCAAAGAATAGACTAAAAATCTGTGAGAGACTGGCTAAACCAATGTGGAAAAAAGGCTGAGATACTGACATTGAGGCAGTTTCTTCAATATGTTCTGAAAAGACTTCTATTAGCCTAGCAGAGGTAATGAGGTCCACGTCTCCTGGAAATCTCATACCAATAATGGGGAATCTCACGATACTCATGAGGCTTTCCCACAGGATTCAGGTGACCAGGAATATACTGGCCTGTGGGCTACACATGGAAATCACGTGAAAATCAAGTGATGGTGTGGTACTCATTTTTCTGTATCCCTTATACATTCCTTTGTAAAATTCACATAAGCCCTGAGAAAATGAAATTACCTGTGTAACATAGTCATCTAACAGCCCTTCAATCAAAAGTTCATGTCTGTATGTGAAGACTTGCTTGAGGTCAGCAGCATAGGCTAACACACACTTGATATTAGGTAACTACACTTGGGTTTCATCTCTGGTCAGGCAACCTGCTTGTTTACAATGGGAGAAGCCATCACACACGAACTGCATTGAATTTAGAGGCTGAGTCTGAATGACGAAGCTGTCTCAGAACGGTGAACACCCAAAGCGCCATTATGCTGTATTGTAACAGAAATTCTGAGTCATTGTGGTCACAACCCTTATTGGTTCCAGTGGGAGAGTCATGCTATTCTTGAAGGTGAACCTTAGACTACTTCTGCCAAGAAGACATTGCTTAAAGGCCAATGATTCAATGCTGAAATATTAAAAATAAGAGGTTAAGATAAGTGTTTTGAAAACACTTGTTTGAAAAGAGGAGGAGAGGAATAAGGTGGAAATCACCTGAAAATCACTTAGAAATCATTAGAGAATCATGCGGAGATCAAGTAAATACATAGTGTAATTCACATTGGGATCAGTCAATACCCTATATTAATCTGATATCTACCAAGTGACCAGTCTTGTAGCTGTGGACTTAAGTTTTCACTTTACTTGGTAGAATGAACCAGGCTTCACAGGATGAATCTTATTGCAAATGAATTTACCAAGTATATGAGATTGATGTGATGTTGTGTTTTAAAATGTCGACCCAACTTATCTTAGTTTCAGCAGAGGACTGCCTATTAAGCCATGGACTTCCAACAACTATTCTTCTTCTACCAAAATGTCTTGTGACCATTTGCCAAGTCCTCTACCTAAAGATTCCTTATGTAAAATTAGGCTAGATTCTGCAGGTTAAAGTCTCCTCTCAACTTACTAGAAATAGGAGCAATATTGGGTTGTCATTTCAAGCTCCCCAATTGAGTTTTTAAAGAATAGCACAGTCTTTGGTCAGGTTTTTTAGTGCCCACACTATGTTCTCACACCATAATAAAGGCTTGGTGCTGCAAGGTATGGTCACCTTCTAATAACTGTCTAAAAGAAAAACTGGTGATGTGTTACCATGTTGAGCTGAATGTACTGTTATGATGACCCAGGGTTTGTGCCATCTGTGCAATATCTTTTGTAAATACTTTCAAGGGAGCACAGTCTCAGAGGTGTGCACTGAGTCCTCCATTCTTCCTCCTCCTAGGAGATGACAGCTTGGTCCTATAGGCTCAGGTGACCACAAGAGTTTCAGGTAACAAGGTTAAGGCTAGTTGTTTGTTGGCCTAGGTCTTGAGACTGGATAATATTACCAATTGGATGGTCTTGACGTTTTGGGCCTGGGCTTTAACTATGTCCTGTTAGAAGGCCCAGGCTTAGTTCTGATTTCTGCAGTCTACGTTTTATTTTTTCTTCCCTAAAGTAGGCTTTTCTTTGAGACACCGACTACAGGCAACTTTTGTTCACAGAGAACAGGCTTGGAAATGTGGGCTTATACCACCTTTTCAGTCTATATCGCAGAATGTAGGAAGAAAAGTTTTTGGCTAATTTCTCAAATCTACTTTCTGAAAATAAACCTAGAGATTGTAACTGCAACCGAGGACAGCACACTGGATCCCAATAGAAGATTTAGGAAGGAGACAAGGTCCTAGGTTTCGAGAAAAAATTCAAATTACATGAGAAAAAAACTTGCCCTGTGCTTTAAGTTATCCTATCTACTAGTTTTCAAAGAGAATAGGCTTAGTGCCTTAGTTCCCAGTCTCCCTTATACTTTCTGTAAGGAAAAGACAGACCTTGTGCCTTGGGCCCATGTCAGCAATCCACATTTTCACAAGGGAAGATGATGTAGTACTTTCTTTGAAGTAGGGAGTGCATATCACTGAGAAAATTCACATCAACTGTGAGAAATCATTAGTATTTGTGGAACCAAAGGTGGCCAAGATGAAGTTGGTACTGACCTGCAATTGAATGTCATATCTATATTCCAAATCTTATGTGAGGTAAACAGTATATGTGGGCAGTCAATGATCATTAATTCGTCTCTACTTTTGTCTCTTTGTCAGGAAAACTGCCTATGTCATTGGAGGCAGAATTCGCACATTAGCTGCATTCCTAATTGAGCCTGAGAGTGCTGTGAGGAAGTGAATGGATAGCGGTTGAAACCATACCTTCCATATTGCTTTATTGTAGTATAAATGCTGAGTCATAGTGAGGATACAGCTTCTTTGCAAAAGAACAGCTCCTTAAGAATTTCTCTATATCAAACCAAAGACTAAAAATCTGTGAGAGACTGCCTTAAACAATATGGAAAAAAAGCTGAGAAACTGACTTTGAGGCAGTTTCTTCTATGTGTTCTGAAAAGGCTTGTATAAGCCTAGCAGAGGTTATGAGGTGATAGTCACCTGGAAATCTGGTACCAAGAATGAAGGAATCTCACAATATTCAAGAGGCTTTCCCAAGGGATACATTTGACCAGGAAGAGATGTGCACTGAAAAACTAAATTTACCTGTGTAACATATCCACTGAACAGCCCTTCAATCGAAAGGTAACGTCTGCACGTGAAGACTTGCTTAAGATCAAAAGCATAGGCTAACACACACTTTAATTGCAGGTAAGTGCCCTGCAGTTTCATCTCTAGTCAAGCATCCTGCTTGTATACAATGGGAACAGCGGGCACACATTAACCGTGTTGAAATTTAGAGGCTGAGTCTGAATGACCAAATTACTTTAAAACAGTGGAAACTCTAAGTGCCATTATGTTGTATTGTAGCAGAAATGCTTAGTCATTGTGAGCATAACCCTTATGGGTTCTGGTAGGAGATCCACATTATTCTTGAAGATCA
>CM053515.1:40613704-40641704 GCA_028627145.1 Eidolon dupreanum
AGTCCAAAACATTTCTTCCAACTTTCTCCGAACTAGACTGAAATGTAAGTTCAAGTTCCAACCCTTTGTTCTGTGAACGAATTGTGCCTAGAACGCTGGCTCAAAGCAAAAGCCTTTTTTATGGAAGAAAAAATAGAACAGAGACTGTGGAAAACTGAATCTAGTCTGGACCACCAGAAAAAGAGCAGTTAATCTAAGGGCCACAACAAAAGATGATCCAATTCGGAAGAATATCCAGTCTGAAGACCTAGGCTCACAAAAGTCCAGTCTGGCTCCTGTACCTGAAACTATTGTGGACACCTTAGCTAAGAGATTCAAGCTCTCATCTCTTAGAAAGAGGAAGAATGGAGTTCTCTGTGTATAGGTCCAAGTATTTCCCACCATTAAAGTATTTATGATAGAAATTGGGCCAAGGACAGCAATCTGTGTCATCATAACAGTACATTCAGCCCAAACTGGTTCCACGTCACCAATTTTATTTTTAAACAATTATTGAAAGGTGACCATAACTTATAACAGTAAGCATTTCTGCTCATAATAGAATATAATTTGGGCACTAATAAACTTAAATCAAAGCCTGAATTCTTTTGTAAGTTACTTGATTGGGGAGTCTGGAAGTACAGCCAAGCATTGCTTTTATTTCCAGGAAGTAGAGTGGAGACCTTGGCAAACAGAATCTAAGCTAACTTTACTTAACAAATCTATAGAGAAAGAATGTGGCAAGCGGTCACAAGACCTTCTTAGTAGGAAAAATTATCGATGGAAGTCCATGGCCCAGGACCTATTCCTCTGCCAGAACTACGGTAAGTTGTGTGGACTTTTGAATATGCAACACCACTCCAGTTTCATTTACAGGGTACACTCGAGTGCAAAACATTTCGCAAACTGAAGCCTGATTCATTCTAAGAGGTAAGGTGAAAACCTACAACCACAGCAACGAGACTTATACTTGGTAGACACCTGATTCCTGCTGGGTCTTTCTGGATCCAAACGTGAGTCCCTCCAGGTATTCATTTGACCTCCGTGTCATTCCCTGGTGATTACTACGTGATTTTCAGGTGACCACCTTATTCCTCTTCCCTTATCCTCATACAAGTGTTTTCAAAACATGTCTCCTAAACTCTTATTTTCAATATTTCAGCACTGAGTCTTTGGCCTTTAAGCAAATTCTTCTCAGCAGTAGCAGCCTAAGGTTCACATTCGAGGTTAGCGTGGATCTCCCACCAGAAATATTAAGGATTATTCTTACAATGACTCAGCAATGGTGGTACAATACAGCATAATGGCCCTTAGAGTTTCTACCGCTCTAAGGTAGCTTCGTCATTCAGACTCAACCTCTAAATTTCAATGCGGTTAATTTGTGACCACTGCTCCCCTTGTATATAAACAGGTTGCCTGACCAAAGATGAAACTTCTTGGCAGTTACCTAACAACAAGTGTGTGTTCGCCTGTGCCGCTGTCCTCAATCAAATCTTTTCATCCCAACAGGACCTTTGATTGAAGAGCTGTGAGGTGGCTATGTTACATAGTTAGTCTTATTTTCACAGTGATTTGTGAATTTTACCAAGGAATGTAGGAGGGTAACACAAGAGTGTTTTTTGAGAGTTGCCCTCTGGCCAGTCACTTCCTGGTCACTTGAATCCTGTAGGAAAGCCTCGTGAGTACCACAAGATTTCCTAATTCTTGGTATAAGATTTCCAGGCGACTTCCACCTTATTACCTTTGGTAGGCTAATACAAGCCTTTCAAGAACATTTTGAAGAAACTACCTCAATATCAGTATCTCAGCATTTTTCCATATTGGTTATGCCAGTCTCTTGCAAATTTTTACTGTGGTTTCATATAGAGAAATTCATAAGCAGCCATTCTTTTTACAGTGAAAACGTATCCTCACGAGTCAACAATTTTCCAATGATAAAGCAATATGGCAGGTATGGTTTCAACCGCTATCCATTAGATTCCTCATAGCACACTCAGGCTCAGGTATGAATGCAGACAATGTGCCACATCTGCCTCCACTGACATAGTAGTTTTTCTGACAAACAGTTCAAAGTAGAGGCGAACTAAAGATCATTGAATGCCCGCATATACCAATGACCTCACAAAAGATTTATAATGAGGACACGGCGTTTGATTGGAAGTCAGTACAAAGTCTGTCTTGGTCACCTTCTGTTCCATGCATACTCATGATTTCTCAGTGTTGATGTGAATTTTCTGAGTGATATGCACTCATCATTGCAAGAAGGCAGTACATCTTCTTCCCTTGTGAGGATGTGGATTGGTGACATGGGTCCAAGGCACAAGGCAAGTCTTAACCTACAAAAAGTTGAAGGAAGATTGGGAACCAAGGCACTAAGCCTATCCTCTCTGAAAACTTGTAGATAGGATAACTTAAACCCCAGGGTGTGTCTGTCCTCATGTAATTTGAATCTTATCTTGAAACCTAGGAACTTTTCTCTTGCCTGAATTTCCTATTGGGATCCAGTGTGCTTTCCCTGGTTGCAGTTACAATCTCTAACTCTATATCCAGAAAGTAGATTTAAGAAATTACACCAGAGCATTTCTTAAGACTGACTTTCTCCATTAGAGACTGAAAGGGTGCCATAAGCTCCCAGCTGCAAGCCTGTTCTTTATGAACAAATATTACCTGAAGTCCTTATCTCAAAGCAAAAGCCTTCTTAGGGAAGAAAAAATAAAATGAAGACTGTGGAAATTTGAAAGAAAACTGGACCTCCTAAAAGGACGTAGTTAAAGCTCAGGCCTACAATGTCAAGACTATCCATTTGGTAACAAATTCCAGATTCAAGACCTAGGCCCACAGACATCCAGCCTGTCCCTTGTTACCTGAAACTCTTGTGGACATCTTGGCCTATAGAACCAAGCTGTCATCTCCTAGGAGGAGGACGAATGGTGGATTTGGTGCACACATTTTAGACTGTAGTACCTTGAAAGCATTTACGATAGAAATTGGGTTGATGGCACCAATCCTGTGTCATTCTAATGTTACATTCAGCAAAACTGGTCCCATGTTACCAATTTTTCTTTTAGACAATTACCGAAAGGTGACCATAGGTTGCAACACCAAGTCTTTCTTCTGGTGAGAAAAGGTAGATGGGCACTAAGAAACTTGGCCAAAGCCTGTACTAGTCTTTAAAAAACATGATTGGGGAGCTTGGAATCACAGCCAAGTATTGCTCCTATTTTTAGGAAGTAGAGTAGAGACTGCGGCCCACAGATTCTGGCCATACTTTACATAACAAGTCCTTAGGTAGAGGATTTGGCAAACGGTCACAAGACATTCTTGGTAGGAAAAGAGAAGTCATTGGAAGTTCACGGTCTAGGAGTCAATCCTCTGCTGGAATGGGAGTAAGTTGGGTGGCCGTTTGAAAACACAACACCACGCCTATCTGTATATAAGGTAAACTTGATGGCAGTATGATTCATACTCTGAAGCCTGGTTCATTATATGAAGTAGAGTGAAAATCTACGGCCATAGGAACAAGACTGGTCACTTCGTAGATACCAGATTAGTGCGAGGTATTCCTTGATCCCCATTTGAATTCCACCAGGTGCTTACTTGATCTCCGCGTGATTCCCTTGTGATTTCTAAGTTATTTTCAGGTGATTTCCAGCTTAATTCTCTTCCCCTATTTTCTAACAAGTGTTTTGAAAACTCATCTCATAACGTCTTATTTTCAATATTGAGCATCGAGTCATTGGCCTTTCAGCAATTCTTTGTCAACAGTAGTAGCCAAAGTTCCTCATAAAAGATAGTTCGTGACCCCACATGAAGCCATTCAGATTTATACTCACAATGACTCAGCATTTTTGCTATAACACAGCAAAATGGAATTTACAGTTTACAATGCTCTAAAGTAGCTTTGTCAAGCAGACTCAGCCTCCAAATAGCAACGTACTTCATGATCGACAGCAGCTTCCAGTGCATTCAAGCAGGTTGCCTGGCCACAGATGAAACCTAAGGCCAGTTATGTAACAACAAATGTCTGCTAATCGAGCTGACCTATGCCACCCTCCTCAAGTGAAACTTCTCATTCAGACATGACCTTTCGATTGAAGGGCTGTTAGGTGGCTATGTTCCACAGACACTATCATTTTCTCAGTGGTTATCTAAATTTTATCAAGGAATTGCGAAGAATAACTCAAAAGTGAGCACCACACCATCAACCCAATATCACCCGACTCCCTGTGATGCCCTCAGTCCTGTCTCTTGACAGTCATGTGAAACCTGCACAGAAACCTCGTGAGTGTCATGAGATTCTCTAATTCTTGATATGAGATTTCCAGATGACTTCCAACTCACTCTCCTCTGTTAGGCTAAAATCAGCCCTTTCGGAACACGTTGATGGAACAGCCTCAATGTCAATATCTCAGATTCCTTTCCTTGGTGATTAAGCCAGTCTCTCTCAGAATTTGTATTCTGAGGTTTGGTACAGATTAAGTGTGAGGCAGCCGTTCATTCCGCCATCAAGTGGTATCCTCAATGTCTCAGGATTTTTCCTATAATACAGAAAATTAGTGATATTGTTTCCACCACTATTTAGTTGCTGCCTCACAGCCCACTCAGGCTCAATGATCAATACCGCCAATTTGTGACTGTGCCTCCATGAAGAGAAGGCAGTTTTCCAGACAAACACACAAAACTAGAGGCGACTTAAAGATCTTTGACTGCTTGCATATACCATTGACTTCAAATTAGATTTGTAATGTGGACACAACGTTCGATTGGAGGACAGTTAGGAGGCATCCTAATTGATCTTCTGCTCCAGGTAGACTAATGACTTCTCAGTGTCGACGTGAATTCCCTCAGTGATATGCACTTGCCACTACAAAGAAAGCACTACATCATCCTCCGTTGTAGGATGTGGATTGTTGACATGGGTTTAAGGCACAAGGCCTGTCCTAACAAAAGTAGAAGGGAGACTGGGACCCAAAACACTAAGCCTGTTGTCTGTCAAAACTAGTAGATAGGAGAAGTTAATCCAAAGGTCAAGCACGTCCTCATGTAATTTGAGTTTTATCTAGAAACATAGGACCTTGTCTCTTGCCTCTATTTCCTATTAGGAGACATGGTGCTGAAGTTGGTTTTGCAGTTCCAGTCCCTACCCTTATTTCCAGGAAGTAAATCTGACAAAATAGCCCACAGCATTTCTTTTGACTTTCTCCGACATTGACTGAAATGGTGGCTTATGTTCAAGTTTTAAGCCTGTTCTCTGTGACAAATATTGCCTGGAGCCCTGGCTCAAAGCAAAAGCCTTTTTTATGGAAGAAAAATAAAACAGAAACTGTGGAAATCTGAACCAAGCCTGGCCCACCTGATAGGAAGTAGTTAAACTCAAGGCCAAATGTGAAAATCACCCAATTGGTAATAATATCCAATCTGAATGTGTCTACCCACAAGCATCCATCCTGGCCCCTGCTATCAGAAACTATTGTGACACCTTGACCTACAGATACAAGCTGTCATCTTCTAAAAGGAGGAAGAAGCATGACTCAGTGCACGGTTCCAAGACTGAATATAAATTGGGCCGAAGACACCAAACTGTGTCATCATAACAGTACATTCAACACAAACTGGTTCCAGGTCACCAATTTTCCTTTTAGAGAATTATTGAAAGGTCACCATACTTTATAGCACCAAGCCCTTCCACTGCTAATAGAACAAAGTTCAGGCACAAAGAAACCTTGATCAAAGACTGCACTCTTTTGTAAATTACTCGATTGGAGAGCCTAGAAGCACGATATAGCATTGCTTTAATTTCCAGGAAGTAGAGTGTAGACCTTGGCACAGAGAATTTAGCCTAACTTTACTTAACAGATCTTTAGATAGAAGACGTGGGGCACAAGACCTTCTTGGTAGGAAAAAATGTCGATGTAAATCCATGGCCCACGACCCAGTTCTCTGCCGGAATGAGAGTAAGTTCTGTGGAATTTGAATACATAACACAACACCAGTTTCATGTACATGGTACACTCGAGTGCAAAACCTTCCACAAACTGAATCCTGATACATTGTAAGTGGTAAGGTAAAAGCATACAGCCACAGCTACAAGACTAGTCACCTGGTAGACACGAGATTCTTGCAGGTTCTTCCTTTATAGCCACGTCAATCCCTCCAGGTATTCATTTGTCCTCCTTATAATTCCCGAGTGATTACTAAGCAATCTTCAGGTGACTTCCACCTTATTTCTCTTCCCTTACTCTCAAATAAGTGTTTTCAAAACACTTATGTCTCATAAACTCTTATTTTCAATATTTCAGCATTGAGTCACGGTCCTTTAATCAATTTGTCCTTGAGAGTAGTAGCAGCCTGCGCTTCACCTTCAAGAATAGCGTGGATCTACCACCAAAACTGTTAAGAGGTATGGTCTCAATGACTCAGCATTGCTACTACAATACATAATGGCTCTTAGATTTTCCACCATTGTAAGGTAGCTTCATCATTTAGACACAGCCTCTAAATTTCAACGCAGTTAATGTATGACTGCTACTCCCATTGTACACAAGCTGTTGCCTAACCAGAGACAAAACCATAGGGCATTACCTAATGACAAGTGTGTGTTAGCCTATGCCGACATCTTCAAGTCAGTCTTCTCATACAGACATGACCTTTCAACTGAAGGGCTGTTATGAGGCTATGTTACACAGGTAAACTTATTTCCTCACTACTTATGTGGATTTTACCAAGGAATGCAGAAGGGTAACACAGAAGTGAACATCACACCGTCACCCTACTTTCACGTGATTTTCATGTGTTGACCTTAGGCCAGGCTCTTTCTGGCCATGTGAATCGCATGGGAAAATCTCGTATCGCAAGATGACATTCGATTCGTAGTCAGAATGAAGTCTGTCTTGGCCACCTTTGGTTCCACACGTACTAATTATATCTCAGTGTTGATGTGAATTCTCTCAGTTATATGCACTTGTCCCTTCAAAAACAGCACTAAATCTTCTTCCCTTGTGATGATGTAGATTGGTGAATGGGCTCAAGGCACAAGGTATGTCTTTTCCTAAAAAAAATTAGCAGACACTGGGAACTAAAGCACTAAGCTTATCTGCTCTTAACACTGTAGCTGGGATAACTTAAACCAGAGAACAAGTCTGCCCTCATGTAATCTGAGTCTTATCTTGGAACCTAGTATCTTGTCTCCTGCCTGCATCTCCTATTGACATCCAGTGTGCTGTCCTTGGTTGCAGTTACAATCCCTAACTCTATTTTCAAAAAGTAGATTTGTGAAATCAGCCAAGAGCATTTCTTCAGATTTTCATTGACAGAGACTGAAAGGGTGGTGTAATCCCATTATCCAAGCCTCTTCTTTGTAAATGAATGTTGCCTCAAGGCCTTGTCTCAAAGCAAAAGTCTTCTTTAGAGAAGAAAAAATAAATTGGAGACTATGGAAATCTTAACCAAGCCTGGACCTCCTAAAAGGATATAGTTAAAGCCCAGGCCCACAACATCAACACCATCCAATTGGTAACAATGTCCAGTCTCAAGACCTAGGCCCACAATCATTTAGCCTGGCCCTTGCTACCTGTAACTCTTGTAGGATGCCTGGGCTTACAGATTCAATTTGTCCTCTCCTTGAAGGAAAAAGAATGGAAGATTTGGTGCATGGTTCCTAGACTGTCCTCCCTTATAAGTATTTATAATAGAATTTGGGTCGATGACACCAAACTGTGTCATCATGACAGCATATTCAGCACAAACTGGTTCCACATCACCAATTTTCTTTGATACGATTATTGAAAGGTGACGATATCTTACAACATCAAGTCTTTCCCTGGTTGGGCACTAAGAAACCTGGATCAAAACTGGAACTGTTTTGTAATTTACTCGAGCCTGGAAGCAGGGCCAAGTACTGCTGTATTTCCAGAAAGCAGAATGGAGACTTTAGCATGCAAGATCTAGCCAAACTTTACTGAATGGATCTTTAGATAGAGAACATGGTACACGGTCATCAGACATTCTTTGTAGGAAAAAAAAAATGTCAATAGATGTCCATGGACTAGGACTCAGTGCTCTGCCGGAACTATAGTAAGTGTGAGGACCTTTGAATACACAACACCATGCCGGACTCATTTACAGGGTACACTCAAGTGCAAAACATTTCACAGGCCTGATTCACTCTAAGAGGTGAGGTGAAAACCTATAGCCACAGCAATAAGACTAGTCACCTGGTAAACACCTGATTCCTGCAGGCTCTTCCTTGATTCCCACGTGAATCCCTCCTTGTATTCACTTAAACTCCATGTAATTCCCTGGTGGTTACCACGTGATTTTCAGGTGACTTCCACCTTATTCCTCTTCCCATATCCTCAAACAATTGTTTTCAAAACACGTCTCATAAACTCTTATTTTCAATATTTCAGCATTGAGTCATTGGCCTTTAAGCAACATCTTCTCGACAGTAGCAACCTAAGCTTCACCTTCAAGAAGAGCGTGGAGCTCCCACCAGAACTGTTAAGGTTTATGCTCACAACGACTCAGCATTTCTGCTGCAATGCAGCATAATGGCACTTAAGTTGTCACTGCTCTAAGGTAGTTTCGTCATTCAGACTCTGCCTCTAAATTTCAATGCGTTTAATGTGTGACCACTGCTTTCATTGTATACAAGCAGGTTGTGTGATCAGACACAAAAGCTCAGGGCAGTTATGTAAGACAAATGTGTGTTAGCCTATGCCACTGTCCTGAAGCAAGTCTTCTCATGCAGACATGACCTTTGGATTGAAGGGCTGTTAGGTGGCTATCTTACACAGGTAATCTTATTTTCTCAGTGCTTGTGTGAATTTACCAGGGAATGTAGAAGCATAACACAAGTGAGCGCCACACCATCACCCAATTTCAGATGATTTTCACATGTTGCCCTCAGGCCAGTCTCTTCCTGGTCACGTGTATCCCACAGGAAAGCCTCGTGAATATCACAAGATTACCTAATTCTTGGTATGAGAGTTGCAGGCAACTTTTCCTCATTACCTCTACCAGGATAATAGAAGATTTTTAAGATCTTGTTGAAGAAATGGCCATATATAAGTTTCTCAATTTTTTTTTCCATATTGGTTTAGCCGGCCTCTCACAGATTTTTAGTCTTTGGTTTGATATGAAGAAATTTGTAAGCAGCCGTTCTTTTTATAATGAAGAGGTATCCTCACAATGACTCAGCATTTTTCCTGCAGTAAAGCAATATGGCAGCGATGGATTCAACCTCTATCCATTTGCTTCCTAATAGCACATTCACGCTCAACTATGAATGCAGCCAATGTGCGATTTCCACCTCCACTGAGGGAGGCAGTTTTCCTGACAAACAGACAAAAGTAGAGGCAAATTAAAGATCATTGACTGCCCATATATATCGTTGACCTCACATAAGTTGGAATGTAGACATGACATTCAATTGAAGGTCAGTACGAAATCTGTCTATCCCACTTTTTGTTTCACTCATACTGGTGATTTCTCAGTGTTGATATGAATTTTCTCAGCGAAATGCACTCGCCACTTCAAAGAAAGCACTACATCAACTTCCCTTGTGTGGATGTGGATTAGCGACAAGGGCCCAAGGCACAAGGCCTGTCTTTTCCTAACAAAAAGTAGAAGGGAGACTAGGAACCAAGGCACTAAACTATCCTTCCTGAAAACTATTAGATAGAATAGCTTTAACAACAGTGTAAGCCTGTCCTTAAGGTAATTTGAGTCTCATCTCAAAACCTAGGATCATGTCTCCTGCCTGCATTTTCTGTTGGGATCCAGTGTGCTATCCTTGGTTGCAGTTACAATCCCTACCTCTATTTCCAGAAAGTACATTTGAGAAATTATCCTAGAGCATTTCTTTTGACTCTCTCCAAAATAGACTGAAACGATGGCATAAGCCAACATTTCCAATCCTGTTTTCTGTGACCAAATGTTGGCTGAAGTTCTTGTCTCAAAGCAAAAACATTTTAGGAAAGAAAAAATAAAATGGAGACTGTGGAAATCTGAATCAAGCCTGGACCTCCTAAAGGAAATAGTTAAAGCTCAGGACCACAACGACAAGATGATCCAGTTGATAACACTGTCCAATCTCAAGGCTTAGGCCCACAAACATCCAGCCTGAACCTGGTTACCTGAAACTCTTGTGGATACCTTGGCCTTATAGAAACAATCTGTCATCTCCTAGGAGGGGGAAGAATGGAGAACTTGGTGCATGCCTCTTTGACTGTACACACTTAAAAGCATTTATGATATAAATTGGGCCTATGGTACTAACCCAGTCTCATCATAATAGTGCATTCACCACAAACTGTTCACATGACACCAATTTTCCTTTTAGATGACTATTGAAAAGTGATCAAACCATGCAGCGCCTGCCTTTCTTCTGGTAAGAGAAGGTCCTTTGGTCACTAAGAAACCTGGCCAAAGCCTGGACTGTTCTTTAAAAAACTCGATTGCGGAGTGTGGAATCACAACCAAGTATTGCTCCTATTTCCAGGAAGTAGAATGAAGACCGTGGCCCATAGAATCTAGCCATACTTATCATAATGCGTTTTTCGGTAGAGGACTTGGGAACGATCACAAGATATACTTGGTAGGAAATGAGAAGTCGTTGGAAGTCCATGGTCTAGGAGGCAGTCCTCTGCTGGAACATGGGTAAGTTGAGTGGACGTTTGAAACCACAACAGCAGGCAATCTCATATATAATATAAACTCAATGAAATGCGATTCATGCAATGAAGGCTGGTTCATTATATGATGTAAAGTGAAAACCTACAGCCACAGAAACAAGACTGGTCACTTGGTAGATACCAGATCAGTGTGGGGCATTCCTTGATCCCCATATGAATTCCACCAGATGTTTACTTGATCTCTGCCTGATTCCCTAGTAATTTCTAAGTGATTTTCAGGTGATTTCTCTTCCCTTATTTCAAACAAGTGTTTTTGAAACTCATCTCATAAACTTTTATTTTCATTATTCAGCATTGAATCATTGGCCTTTGAGTATTCTCTGTTGACAGTAGTGGCAAATTTCCAATAAAAGAAAAGTGTAGGAGTCCCACATGAAGCCATTCAGAGTTATACTCACAATGCCTTAGCATTTTTGCTATAATACAGCAAAATATCACTTACAGTATACACCGCTGTAAAGCAGCTTCATCAAGCAGAATTAGCATCAAATATCAATGCAGTTAGTGTTCGACAACAGCTTCCATCGTATTCCAGCAGGTTGCTTGACCACTGATGAATCCTAAGGCCAGTTATCTAACAATAATTTTCTGTTAACCTATGCCACCATCCTCAAGTGAACCTCTCATGCAGACATGGCTTTTCGATTGAAGGGATGTTAGGAGGTTATGTTACACAGACACTATAATTATCTCAATAGTTATCTAAATTATATCAAGGAATTCAGAAGGGTAACTCAAAAGTCAGCACCACACCATCAACCCATGACTTCCTGTGATGCCCACAGGCCTGTCCCTTGACGGCCACGTGATTCCCGCAGGGAGGCCTTGTGAGTATTGCAAGATTCCCTAATTTTTTTTACGAGAATTCCAGACGATTTCCACCTCATTTTCCTGTGCCTGGCTAAAATCATCCCCTTCAGAGCATGTTGATGGAACAGCCTCAACGGTAATATCTCAGATTTCTTTCCTTGGTGGTTAAGCCAGTCCCTCTCAGAATTTGTAGACTGAGGTTTGTTATAGAGAAATTCTAAGGCAGCCGTTATTTCTGCCATCAAGAGGTATCCTCACATTGACTCAGAATTTTTCCTACAATACAGAAAATTGGCGGCTATTGTATCCACCACTATCCAGTTGCCTCCTTAGAGCATACTTATGCTCAATGATCAATGCTGCCTATGTGCGACTCTTGACTCTATGAACAGAAGGCATTTTTCCTGACAAACAGACAAAACTAGAGGCGAATTGAAGATCATCGACTTCCCGCATATACCGTTGACTTCAAATTAGATTTGTAATGTGGACACAACATTCAATTGGAGGACAGTTAGGAGGCTGAGCCACCTTATGCTCCATGTAGACTAATGACTTCTCGGTGTTGATGTGAACTTTATCAGTCATATGTACTTGTCATGACAAAGGGAGCACGACATCATCCTCCCTTTTGAAGATATGGATTGGAGACATGGGCCCAAGACTCATGGGCTGTCTTTGCCTACCATAAAGTAGAAGGAAGACTGGGACCCAAAGCACTAAGCCTGTCTACTTTCAAACTAGTAGATAGGAAAACCTAATCCAAAGGATAAGCCTATGCCCATGTAATTTGAGTCTTATCTAGAAACCTAAAACCTTGTCTCCGGCCTCTATTTCCTATTAGGAACCATGGTGCTGAAATTGGTTTTGCAGTTCCAATCCTTTCCCTATTAGCTGGAAGTAGATCTGAGAAATTAGCCCACAGTATTTCACTCAACTTTCTTTGACAAAGACTGAATGGTGGTGAAGGCCCAAGTTCCAAGCTTGTTTTCTGTGAACAAATGTTGCCTGGAGCACTGGCTCAAAGCAAAAGACTTCTTTATGGAAGTAAATATAAAACAGAAGCTGTAGACATCTGAATCAAGCCTTAACCACTTAAAAGGAAGCAGTTTAACTGAGGTCCACAATGTCAAGATCATCCAGTTGGTAACAACATCCAGTCTGAAGACATAGGTTCACAAACATGCAGCCTGACCCCTGGTACCTGAAACTACTGTGGACACCTTGGCCTACAGGATCAAACTGTCATCCCCTTGAAGAAGGAAAAATGGAGGACTCAGTGCGTGGTTCGAAGAGTGTCCTCGCTTTAAAGTATTTACACTAGAAGTTGTGCCAAAGACACCAACCTGTGTCATCATAACAGTACATTCAGCACAAACAGGTTTCACGTCACCAATTTTCCTTTGATAGGTGACCAAATCTTACATAACCAAGCCTTTATGCTGGTAATAGAACATAGTTTGGGCACTAAGAAACATGGATCAAAACCTGAACTGTCTCATAAGTTACTCAATTGGAGAACCTGGAAGCACGGCCAAGCATCACTTTCATTTCCAGAAAGCAGGTTGGAGGCCTTGGCACACAGAATCTAGCCTAACCTTACTGAACAGATCATTAGATAGAGGACATTACACACTGTCACATGACCTACCTTGTAGAAAAAAAATGTCGATGGAAGTCCATGGTCCAGGAACCAGTCCTCTGCCAGAACTAGGGTAAGTTGTGTGGACGTTTGATTATACAACACCACGCTGGTCTTATTTACAGGGTATACTCCAGTGCAAAACAATTCACAAACTGAAGCCTGACTGATTGTAAGAGGTAAGGTAAAAACCTAAAGCCACAGCAACAAGACAAGTCACTTGGTAGACACCAGATTCCTGCAGGGTCTACCTTGATCCCCACATGAATTTCTCCAGGTATTCACTTGACTTCCATCTCATACTCTGGTGATTACTATGTGATTTCAGGTGACTTCAACCTTATTCCTCTTCTGCAATCCTCAAACAAGTATTTCCAAAACACGTATCATAACCTCTTATTTTCAATATTTCAGCATTGAGTCATTGGTCTATAAGCAAATTCTTCTCCTCAGCAGTAACCTAAGGTTCACCTTCAAGAATAGCGTGGAGCTCCCACCAGAACCGTTAAGGATTATGCTCACAATGACTCAGCATTGCTGCTGCAATAGAGCATAATGGCACTTAGAGTTTCCACTGCTCTAAGGTAGCTTCGTCATTCAGACTCTGCCTCTAAATTTCAATGCGTTTAATGTGTGACCACTGCTTTCATTGTATACAAGCAGGTTGTGTGACCAGAGACAAAAGCTCAGGGAAGTTACCTATGACAAGTGTGTGTTAGCCTATGCCGCTGTCCTCAAGCAAGTCTTTTCATGCAGACATGACCTTTTGATTGAAGGGCTGTTAGGAGGCTATCTTACACAGGTAATCTTATTTTCTCAGTGCTTAGGTGAATTTTACCAAGGAATATAGAATGGTTATACAAAAGTGAGTATCACACCATCGCCGCAATTTTACTTAATTTTTATATGTGGCCCTCAGGCCAGTCTCTTCCTGGTTACGTGAATCCCTCAGGAAAACCTCATGAGTATTGCGAGTTTTCATAATTCTTGGTAGGAGATTTCCAGGCGACTTCTACCTCATTTCCTCTGGTAAGCTAATATAAGCCTTTTCAGAACACATTAAAGAAACTTCCTCAATGTCAGTATCTCAGCTTAATTTCCATATTAGTTAAGCCAGTCTCTTGCAGATATTTAGTCTGTGCTTTGACATAGAGAAATTCTTCACGAGCCATTCTTTTTGCAATAAAGAGATATACTCACATTGACTCAGCACTTTTCCTATAATAAAGCAATATGGTAGCTATGGTTTCAACCACTATCCATTCGGTTCCTCACTGTACACCTAGGCAAAATTGTGAATGCCGCCAATGTACGACTTCTGCGTAGACCTCACTAAAGATTTGTAATGTGGACATGACATCGACTGGAGGTCAGTACAAAGTCTGTTTCGGCTACCTTCTGTTCCACGCATAGTAATGATTTCTCAGTGTTAGTGTGAATTTTCTCAGTGATATGCACTTGTCACATCAAAGAAAGCACAGCATCGTATTCCCTTGTGCAGAAGTGAATTGGTGACATGGGCCCATGGCACAAGGCCTGTCTTTGCCTAAAAAAAAGTAGATATGAGACTGGTAACCAAGGCAATTAGCCTATCCTCTATTAAAATTAGTGCACAGGATAACATAAACCACAGGGCAAGTCTGTCCTATGGAATTTGAGTCTTATCCCAACACCTAGTACCTTGTCTCCTGCCTGTATTTCTTATTGGGATCCAGTGTGCTATCCTTGTTTGCAGTTACAATCCCTACCTCTATTTCCAGAAAGTAGATTTGAGAAATTATTCCAGAGCATTTCTTACGACTTTCTCCGACACAGATTGAAAGGGCAGCGTAAGTCAACATTTCCAAGCCTGTTCTCTGTGAACAAATGTTGCCTGAAGTCCTTGTCTCAAAGCAAAAACTTCTTAGGCAAGTAAAAATAAAATGGAGACTGTGGAAATCAGACCCGAGCCTGAACCTTCTAAAAGGACATAGCTAAAGTCCAGTCCCACAACTTAAAGACCATCCAAATTGTAACACGTCCAGTCTCAAGAACTAGGCCCAGAAACATCCAACCTGGCCCAGGTTACCTGACACTCTTGTGGACACCGCGGTGTATAGAAACAAGCTGTCATCTCCTAGGTGGAGGAAGAATAAAGCACTCAGCGCACGCCTCCAAGACTGTACTCCCTGAAAGCATTTATGATAGAAATAGTTCTGATGGCACCAACCTGTGTCATCCTAACAGTACATTCAGCGCAATCAGGTCCCAGGTCACCAATTTTTCTTTTAGACAATTATTGAAAAGTGACCATACTTTGCAGCACCAAGCCTTTCTTCTGGTAAGAGAAGGCAGTCTGTGAACTAAGAAACCTGGCCAAATCCTGGACTGTTCTTGAAAACATTTGATTGGGGAGCTTGGAATCACAGCCAAGTATTGCTCTTATTTCTAGGAAGTAGAGTGGAGACCTTGACCCACAGAATCTAGCCTAATTTTACATAACAAATCTGTAGGTAGAGGTCTTGGAAAATGGTCTTAAGACATTCTTGGTAGGAAAAGAAAAGTTGTTGTAAGTTTGTTCAGTAGGCCATCCTCTGCTGGAAATGGTGTAAGTTGAGTGAACATTTGAAAACACAACACCACGCCAATGTCATATATAAGGTAAACTCATTTGCAATACAATTCATGCTCTGAAGCCTGGTTCATTCTACGAAGTAAAGTGAAATCCTACAGCCACGGGACCAAGACTGGTCACTTGATAGATACCAGATTAGTGCGTGATATTTCTTGATCCCCATGTGAATTCCACCAGGTGTTTACTTGAACTTTTCATGATTCTCTAGTGATTTCTAAGTGATTTTCAGTTGACTTCCACTTTATTACTTTTCTCCTATTTTCCAATAAGTGTTTTTAAAGCTCATTTCATAAATTCTTATTTTCAATATTCAACATTGAGTCATTGGCCTTTAAGCAATTCCCTGTTGACAGTAGTGATCAAAGTTCCCCATAAAATAATGGAGTGGGAGTCCCACATGTATTTGTTCAGATTATACGCACAATGGCTCAGCATTTTTGTTATAATACAGCAAACTGGCGCTTACAATTTACCCTGTTTTAAAGTAGCTTTGTCAAGGAGACTCAGCCTACAAATATCAACGCAGTAATATTTGAAAGCAGCTTCCATTATGCTAAAGCAGCTTGCCTGACCACAGATGAAACTTAAGGCCAGTTATCTGACATCAAATGTCTGTTAACATATCTTGTTGTCCTCAAGCGAACCTTTTATGCAGACATGAACATTCAATGAAAGTGACGTAACGTGGCTATGTTACACAGACTATCATGTTCTCCGTGGTTACTGAAATTTTACCAAGAAATTGAGAAGAGTAACACAAAAGTGAGGGCCACACCATCAACCCAGTATCACGTGACTCCCTGTGATGACCTCAGGCCTGTCTCTTGACAGTCACATGAATCCTGCAGAAAAGCCTCGTGAGTATCGCAAGATACCCTAAATCTTAGTACGAGATTTCCAGGTGACTTGCACCTCACAGTCCTCTGCTAGAGTAAAATAAGCCTCTTCAGTACACTTTGAAGGAACATCCTTAATGTCAATATCACAGATTTCTTTCTTCGGTGGTTAAGCCAGTTCCTCTCAGAATTTGTAGTCTGTGGCTTGGTATACAGAAATTCTGAGGCAGTTGTTCTTTCCTCCATCAAGTAGTATCCTCAGAATGACTCAGCATTTTTCCTACAATACAGAAAAAATGGGGTCTATTCTTTCCACCACTATCCAGCAGCTGTGTCACAGCGCAATCCGGCTGAATGATCAACGCCGCCACTGTGTGACTGCGGGCTCTACGAACAGAAGGGAGTTTTCCTGACAGACAAAGCTAGAGGCAAATTAAAGATCATGAACTGCACACATATACCGTTGACTTCATATTGGATTTGTAATGTGGACACAGCATTCGACTGGAGGACAGGAGGCTGTCTCGGTCTTCTTATCCTCCCTGTAGACTAATGACTTCTCAGTGTTGATATGAATTATCTCAGTGATATACACTTGGCAATACAAAGGGAGCACTACATCATCCTCCCTTGTGAGGATATGTATTGTTGACACGGGCCTAGGGAACAAGGCTTGTCTTTGCCTAACAAAAAATAGAAGGGAGACTGACACCCAAAGCACTAAGCCTGTCCTCTCTGAAAACAAGTAGATAAGAGAACTTAATCCCAATGGCATGACTGTCATCATGTCATTTTAGCCATATCTAGAAACCTAAGACCTTGCTTCCGATCTATTTACTATTAAAAATCAGGTTGCTGTCGTTGGTTTTGCCATTCCAATCCCTGCCCCTATTTCTAGGAAGTAGATCTAAGTAATTCACACACAGCATTTCTTCTGACTTTCTCCGACATAGACTGAAATGGTGGTTAGAGCCCACGTTCCAAGCCTCTTTTCTGTGAACAAGTGTTGCCTGGAAACCTGGATCAAAGCAAAAACCTTCTTTATGGAAGAAAAAATAAAACAGAGACTGTGGAAAGCTGAACCAAATCTGGAGCACCTAAAAAGAAGCAGTAAACTCAGGGCCACAATGTCAAAATCATCCAATTTGTAACAATATCCGCTCCGAAGACCTAGGCGCACAAACATCCAGCTTGGCCCCTGCTACCTGAAACTACTGTAGACACCTTGGTCTACAGAATCAAGCTGTCACTCTTAGAAGGAGAACTTTGTGCTCGGTTCCAAGACTGTCCTCCCTTTAAAGTATTTATGATAGAGATTGGGCCGAAGACAGCAACTTTTGTTATCATAACAGTACATTCAGCACAAACTGTGTCCACGTCTCCAATTTCCCTTTGATACAATTATTGAAAGGTGACCATACCTTACAGCCCCAAGCCATTTTCCCGATAATAGAACATAGTTTGGGCACTAAGAAACCAGACTCAAAGCCTGAATTGTTTTGTAAGTTACACAGTTGGAGAGCCTGGAACTCTGGGCTAGCATTGCTTTTATTTCCAGAAAGTAGAGTGGAGACCTTGGTGCACAGATCTAGCCTAATGATACCTAACGGATTTTAAGATAGAGAATGTGGCTCAAGTTCAGAAGACATTTTGGGTTGGATAAAATTTCGATGGAAGGCCACTGCCTAGGACCCAGTCCTCTCCTGGAACTACGGTAAGTTGTGTGGACGTTTGAATACGAAACACCACGCCAGTCTCATTTACAGGGTACACTCGAGTGCAAAATATTTAAAAACTTGAAACCTGATTCATTGTAAGAGATAAGGTGAAAACCTAAAGCCACAGCAACAAGACTCGTCACCTAGCAGACACCAGAATCCTGCAAGATCTTACTTGATCCCCACGTGAATCCCTCCAGGTATTCTCTTGACCTCCACGTAATTCCCAGGTGATTCCTACGTGATTTTCCGGTGACTTCTACCTTATTCTTTTTCCCTATAATTGTCCTCCAATCGAATGTCATATCCCCACTGCAAATCTCATTTGAGGACAATGGTATATGCGGGCATTCAATGATCTTTAATTTTCCTCTAGTTTTGTCTGTTTGTCAGGGAAACTGCCATTTGTTTGTGGGGCAACAGTCGCCCATTGGCGGCATTGATCATTGAGCCTGAGTGTGCTGTGAGGCAGCAACTGGATACTTGTGGAAACAATAGCCGCCATTTTACTGTACTGTATGAAAAAACGGCTGCCTCAGAATTTCTGTATGCCAAACCACATACAACAAATTCTGTCAGGGATTAGCTTAACAAGCAAGAAAAGATTACTAAGATATTGACATGAGGCTGTTCCATCAAGTGTTCTAAAGAGGCTTTTTGTAGCCTAGCAGAGGTGGAAATTGACAGGAAATCTCGTACCAAGATTTAGGGAATCTCGCAATACTCATGAGGCTTTCCCATGGGATTCATGTGACCAGGAAGAGACTGCCTTGAGGGCAACACGTGAAAATCATGTGAAACCGGGGTCATGGTGTGGCGCTCACTTTTGTGTTACCTTTCTACATTCCTTGGGAAAATTCAGATATGCACTGAGAAAATAACATTACCTGTGTAACATAGCCACCTAACAGCCCTCCAATCGAAAGGTCATGTCTGCATGAGAAGACTTGTTTGAGAACAGCGGCATAGGCTAACACACACTTGTCGTTAGGTAACTGTCCTGAGCTTTCGTCTCTGGCCAGGCAACCTGCTTTTATACAACGGGATTAGTGGTCACACTTTAACCGCATTTGAAATTTATAGGCTGAGTCTAAATGACTAAGCTACCTTACAGCGGTTGAAACTCTAAGGGCCATCATGCTGTATTGTAGCAGAAATGCTGAGTCCTTGTGAGAATAACCTTTAACTGTTCTGGTGGGAGATCCACGCTATTATTGAAGATGAAACTTAAGCTATTACTGTTGAGAAGAAATCCCTTAAAGGCCAATAACTCAATGCTGAAATATTGAAAGTAATTGTTTATGAGATGTGTTTTGAAAACACGTGTTTCAGGAAAGGAGAAGAGAAAAAGGTGGAAGTCACCTAAAAATCACGTAGTAATCACCAAGGAATTACATGGAGGTCAAGTGAATACCTAGAGAAAGTCAAGTGTTGATCATGAAGACACTGCAGGAATTTGGTGTTTACCAAGTGATGAGTCTGGTTGCTGTGGCTTTAGGCTTTCACCTTACCTCTTACGATGAGTCAAGCTTCAGTTTGTGAAATGTTTTGCACTTGAGTGTGCCCTGTAAAGGAGACCTGCGTGGTGTTGTATATTGAAATGTCCACACAACTTACCCTGTTTCTGGCAGAGGACTGGTTCCTGGGCCATGGACTTCCATCGCCATTTTTCCCAACCAAGAAGTTCTTGTGACCGTGTGCCACGTTTTCTATCTAAAGATTCTTTAAGTAAATTTAGGCTAGATTCTGTGTGCTAAGGTCTCCAACCCGCTTTCTGGAAGTAAAAGCAATGCTAGGCCATGCTTCCAAGCTCTCCAATCGACCAACTTACAAAACAGTTTGAGCTTTGCTCTAGGCTTCTTACTCCCCAAACTATGTTCTATCACCAGGAAAGGCTTGCTGCTATAAGGTATGGTCACCTTTCAAAATTTGTATCAAAGAAAAATTGGTGACGTGAAACCGGTTCGTTTTGAATGTACTATTATGAGGACACAGGTTGATGTCTCTGGCCCAATTTCTATCGTAAATACTTTAAAGGGAGGAAAGTCTTGCAATGGTGCACCGAGTCCTTCATTCTTTCTCCTTCTAAGAGATGAAAGCTTGATTCTTTAGGCCACAATAACTGCAGGTAGCAGTGTTGGAGAAAGTCGAAAGAAATGCTGTGAGCTAATTTCTCAGATCTACTTCCTGGAAATATAAGTCAAGATTGGAACTTCAAAACCAAGGTCAGCACACTGTTCCCAATAGGAAGACAAATAGGCTGGAGACAAGGTCCTAGGTTTCAAGATAAGATTCAAATTACATGAGGACAGGATTTCTTTAGGATTAAGTTCTCCTATCTACTACATTTCAGAGAGGACAGGCTTCGGGCTTTGGGTCTCAGTCTCCCTTCTACTTTTTGTTAGGAAAAGACAGGCCTCGTGCCTTGGTCCATGTCACCTATTCATATCCCCACAAGGGAGGATGATGTCGTCCTCTCTTTGTAGTGAAAAGTACATATCACTGAGAAAATTCACATCAACACTGAGAAATCATTGGTATGGGTGGAGCAGAAGGTAGTCAAGACAGAATTCGCCCTGATCTCTAATCGAGAGTCATGTCCACATTACAATTTTATGTGAGGTCAACAGTACATTTGGGCAGTTGATGATCTTTAATTTGCCTCTACTTTTGTCTGTTTGTCAGGAAAACTGCCTATGCCAGAGAAGGCAGAAGTTGCACATTGTCTGTGTTCATAATGGAGCCTGAGTGTGCTGTGGGGAAGCTAATAGATAGCGATTTAAAGTATAATTGCCCTGTTGCTTTATTGTTGAAAAAATGTTGAGTCATTGAGTCATTTAGTTCATTGCAAAAAGAATCGCTGCTTATGAATATTTCTATATAAAACCACAGTAAAAATTTGCAAGAGTCTAGCATAACAAATATGGAAAAATGCTGAGATACTGATATTGATGCAGTTTCTTCAAATTGTTCTTAAAAGGCTTGTAGAGCCTTCTTATTAGCCTTGCAGAGGTAATGAGGTAGAAGTTGCCTGGAAATCTTGTACCAAAAATTAGGAAATCTTGTGATACTCATGTAGCTTTCCCACGGGATCCAGGTGACCAGGAAGTGACTGGCCTGAGGGCAACTCTCAAAAAACACTTTTCTATTACCCTCCTACATTTCTTGGTAAAATTAACAAAGACATTGAGAAAATAAGATTGCCTGTGTAACTTAGCCACCTCACAGCTCTTCAATCAAAGGTCATGTTGGGATGAGAAGACTTGATTAAGGGCCTCGGCACAGGTGAACACACACTTATCATTAGGTAACTGCCAGGAAGTTTCATCTTTGGTCAAGCAACTTGTTTATATACAATGGGAGCAGCAGTCACAAATTAAATACGTTAAAATTTAGAGGCTGAGTCTGAATGATGAAGCTACCTTAGAATGGTGGAAACTCTAAGCACCATTATGCTGCATTGTAGCAGAAATGCTGAGTCATTGTGAGCATAATTCTTAATGGTTCTGGTGGGAGATCTACATTATTCTTGAAGGTGAACCTTAGGCTACTGCTGAGGAGAAGAATTTGCTTAAAGGCCAAAGACTCAATGCTGAAATATTAAAAATAATTGTTTATGAAATGTGTTTTGTAAACACTTGTGTGAGGATAGGGGAAGAGGAATAAGTTGGAAGTCATCTGAAAATCACATAGTAATCACCACGGAATTACTTGGAGGTCAAGGGAATACCTGGAAGGATTCATGTGGCGATCAAGGAAGATCATGCAGGAATCTGGTTTCTACCTGGTGACAAGTCTTTTCCTTTGGCTGTAGGTTTTCACATTACCTCTTACACCGAATCAGGCTTCAGTTTGTGAAATGTTCTGCACTCCAGTGTACCCTGTAAATGAGTCCATCATGGTGTTGTGTATTCAAATGTCCAGACAACTTACTCTAGTTCCAGCAGAGGACTGGGTCCTGAGCCATGGACATTCATCGACATTTTTTCCTACAAAGAAGGTCTTGTGACTGTGTGCCACATTCTCTATCTAAAAATTTGTTAAGTAAAATTAGGCTAGATTCTCTTTGCTAAGGTCTCCACTCCACTTCCTGGAAATAAAAGTAATGCTTGGCAAAAAGTAATAAAAGTAATGCTTGGAAATAAAAGTAAAGATTGGAGTGCTTCCAGGCTCTCCAACTGAGTAACTTACAAAACAGTTCAGGCATTGATCCGGTTTTCTTAGTTGCCAAAATATGTTCTATTATCAGGGGAAAGGCTTGGTGCTATAACCTATGGTCAACTTTCAAAAATTCTATAAAAAAAAATTGGTGACGTGAAACCATTTGTGTTGAATGTACTGTTATGACGATGCAGGTTGGTGTCTTCGGCCCAATTTCTATCATAAATACTTTAAAGGTAGGACAGTCTTGGAACTGTGCACAGAGTCCTCCATTCTTCCTCCTTCTAGGAGATGACAGCTTGATTCTGTTGGCCAAAGTGTCCGCAATAGTTTCAGGTAGCAGAGTCCAGGTTGGATGTTTGTGGGCCTAGATCTTCAGACTGGATATTGTTAAAAATTGAATGATCTTGACATTGTGGCCCTGAGTTTCACTGTTTCTTTATGGCGGACTAAACTTTGTTCATTTTTCCATAGTATCTGTTTTATTTTTTTATTCCATAAAGAAGGCATTTGCTTTGAGAAAGGCCTCCAGGCAACATTCATTCAGAGAAAAAGGCTTGGAACTTGGGCTTACGCCATCATTTCAGGCTATATCGGAAAAAGTGGAAAAAAAATGCTGGGGGCTGATTTCTCAGATCTACTTCCTGGAAATAGGGGTACAGATTGAAATTGCAAAACTCAGGTCAGTACCCAGGTTCCTAACTGGAAATAGGAGTCAGAGACAAATTCCTAGGTTTCTAGATAAGATGAAAATTACATAAGAATAGGCCTGCCTTTTGGATTAAGTTCTTTTATCTACTAGTTTTCAGAGGACAGGCTTAGTGCTTTGGGTCCCAGTTTTCTTTCTACTTTTTGTTAGAAAAAGACAGGCCTTGTGCCTTGGTCCATGTCACCTATTCATATCCTCACAAGGGAGGATGATGTCGTCCTCCCTTTGTAGTGAAAAGTACATATCACTGAGAAAATTCACATCAACACTGAGAAGTCATTAGTCTACGTGGTCCGAAGGTGGCCAAGACAGCCTTCTTACCCTCTTTTAATTGAATGTCGTGTCCACATTACAAATCTAAGTTGAAGTTAACGGGATATGCGGACAGTCAGTGATCTTTAACTCACCTCTAGTTTTGTCTTTTTGTCAGAAAAACTGCCTCACGTTCATGGAAGCCACATTCATACATTGGCGGTGTTGACAATTGTGCCTGAAAGTGCTGTGATGCAGCAACTGGATAGTGGTGGAAACAATACACCTTTTTTCTGTATTGTAGGAAAATGCTGCGTCTTTGTGAGGATACCACTTGATGGCGGAAAGAACGACAGCCTCAGAAAATTTTCTATACCAAATATCAGACTACAAATTCTGAGATGGAGTTGCTTGACCACCAAAAAATGAAATCTGAGATATTGACATTGAGGCTCTTCCATCAACGTGTTCTGAAGACGCTTACTTTAGCCTAGCAGAGGTATGTGAGGTGGAAGTAGCCCTGAAATCTCATACCAAGGATTAGGGAATCTCACAATACTCATGAGGCCTCCCTGTGGGATTCACATGGCTTGTGGGATTCAAGAGACAGGCCTGACGGTATCACAGGGAGTCAGGTACTACTGGGCTGATGGTGTGGTGCTCACATTTGAGTTATCCTTCTCTGTTCCTTGGTAAAATTTAGATAACCACTGAGGAAATGATAGTGCCTGTGTAGCAGAACGACTTAAAGGCCCTTCAGTAGAAAGGTCATGTCTGTAGGAGAAGGTTCGCTTAATGACGGCGGCATAGGTTAACAGAAAATTGTTGTTAAATAACTGACCTTAGCTTTCATCTGTAGTCAAGCAACCTTCTTGAACGCAATGGAAGCTGTGGTCGAACATTAGCTGCGTTGATATTTGGAGACTGAGTTTGTTTGACAAACTTCTTTAGAGCGGTGTAAACTATTATGCCATTTTGCTGTATTTAGCAAAAATGCTGAGTCATTGTGAGTATAACTCCAAACGGCTTTATGTGAGACTCCTGCACTATTTTGTTGTGCAGAAACTACTGTCAGCAGGGAATTGCTTAAAAACCGATGACTCAAGGCTGAATATTGAAAATAAGAGTTTATGAGATGAGTTTTGAAAACACTTGTTTGAAAATAGGGGAAGAGAAATAAGTTGGAAATCACCTGAAAATCACTTAGAAATCACTAGGGAATCAAATGAAGAACAAGTAAACACCTGGTGGAATTAACATAAGAATCAAGGAATACCCCACACTAATCTGGTACCTACCAAGTGACCAGTCTTGGCCGTAGGTTGTCACGTTACATCGTAGAGTGAAACAGGTTTCAGAGCATGAATCATTTTGCAAACGAATTTACTTTACATATGAGATTAGTGTGGTGCTGTGTTTTCAAATGTCCCCCCAACCTACCCCAGCTGGAGCAGAGGACTGACTCGTAGTGCTGGGACTTCCGACGACTTTTCTCTTTGTAGCAAGAATGTCTTGTGACCGTTTGTCAAGTCCTCTACCTAAAAATTTGTTATGTAAACTTAGGGTAGATTCTGAGGACCTTGCCTCCTGCCTGCACTTTCTATTGAGATCCAATGTGCTATCCTTGGTTACAATTACTATCCCTAACTATTTTAAAAAGTGATTTGAGATATTAGGCTAGAGAATTGTTTACAACTTTCTCGGACTAGGACTAAAAGTGTTCCAATTCTGTTCTCTGTGAACAAATGATGCTTGAATTCCTTCTTCAAAGCAAAAGCCTTCTTTAGGGATGAAAAAATAAAATGGAGACTGTGGAAATCTGAACTAAGCCTGGACATCCTAAAAGGACATAGTTAAATCCTAGGCCCACCACATAAAGACCATCCATCCAATTGGTAACAATGTCCAGTCTCAAGACCTAGGCCTACAAACATCTAGCCTGTTTCTTTTTACCTGAAACTCTTGTGGATATCATGGCCTATAGAACCAAGCTGTGTCTGTGTGACACAGACCTTTCTCCTTAGGAGGAAGAAGAATGGGAAACTTGTGGCATGCCTCCACGATTATACTCTCTTGGAAGCATTTACAATAGAAACTGGTTGATGGCACCAAACTTGTGTCATCATAACAGTACATTCAGCATAACCTGGACCCATGTCACCAATTTTCCTTTTCGACTATTAAAAGGTGACCATACCTTAAAGCATGGTTATCTAAATTTTACCGAGGAATGGAGAAGGTAACTCAAAAATGAGTGCCGCACCATCAACCCAGTATTACATGACTCTGTGATCTACTCAGACCTGTCTCTTGTCAGTCATGTGAATCCCACAGAGAAGCCTCGTGAGCATCGTGAGATTCTGTAATTCTTGTTACGAGATTTACAGGAGACTTCCACCTCAAATTCCTCTGCTAGGCTAAAATAAGTCTCTTCAAAACACGTTGTTGGAACAGCCTCAATATCAACATCTCAGATTTCTTTCCTTGGTGGTAAAGACAGTCCCTCTCAGAATTTGTAGTCTGAGGTTTGGTATAGAGAAATTCTGAGGCAGTCGTTCCTTCTGCCATCAAGTGGTATCTTCATGATGACTCAGCATTTTTCCTACAATACAGAAAAATCGCGGCTATTGTTTCCACCAATGTCCAGTCGCTCCCTCACAGCACACTCAGGTTCAATTATCAACACCACCAATATGCCACTGTTGCCTCCACGAATATAAGGCAGTTTTCCTGACAAATTAACAAACTTAAAGGTGAATTAAAGGTCATTGACTGCCCTCATATACCGATGACTTCAAATTAGATTTATGATAAGGACATAAAATTGTACTGGAAGACAGTTAGGAGGTTGTCTCCACTACCTTCTGCTCCATGTAGACTAATGACTTCTCAGAGCTGATGTGAATTTTCTCAGTGATATGCAATTGTCACTATAAAAAGGACACTATAGCATCCTCCCTTGTGAGGATATGTATTGGTGACACAGACCTAAGTCACAAGGCCTGTCTTTTCCTAACAAAAAGTAGAAGAGAAACTGGGAACCAAGACAAAAAGCCTATGCTCTCTGAAAACTAGTAGGTAGGAGAACTTATATTAAAGAGCAATACTATCTTCCTATAATTTTCGTCTTATCTAGAAACCTAGGACCTTGTCTCCGGCCTCTATTTTCTATTAGGAATCAAGGTGCTGGTCCTGGCTTTGCAGTTCTAATACCTACCGCTATTTCCAGGAAGTAGATCTGAGAAATTAGTCCAAAACATTTCTTCCAACTTTCTCCGAACTAGACTGAAATGTAAGTTCAAGTTCCAACCCTTCGTTCTGTGAACGAATTGTGCCTAGAACCCTGGCTCAAAGCAAAAGCCTTCTTTATGGAAGAAAAAAACAAAATGGAAACTGTGGAAAGCTGAACACCTAAAAAGACCACCTAAAAAGAAGCAGTTAATCTCTGGGCCATGATGACAAGATCATAAAATTTGTAACAATATCCAGTCTGAAGACCTAGGCTCACAAAAGTCCAGCCTGGCCCCAGAACCTGAAACTATTGTGGATACCTTAGCTAAGAGAATCAAGCTGTCATCTCCTAGAAGGAGGAAAAATGGGGTACTCTGTGCACAGTTCCAAGACTGTCCTACCATTAAAGAATTTATGATAGAAATTGGGCTGAAGACAGCAACCTATGTCATCATAATATTGCATTCAGCACAAACTGGTTCCACATCACCAATTATCTTTTTAAACAGTTATCGAAAGGTTACCATAGCTTATAACACTAAGCATTTCTGCTGGTAATAGAACATAGTTTGGGTATTAAGAAACCTAAATCAAAGCCTGAACTATTTTGTAAGTTACTCAATTGGGAAGCCTAGAAGCACAGATATGTATTGCTCTTATTTCTAGGAAGTAGAGTGGAGACCTTGGCATACAGAATATAGTCTTACTGTACTTAATGAATTTTTAAATAGGGGATCTGGCACATGGCCACAAGACCTTCTTGTTAGTAAAAAATGTCACTGAAAGTCCATGGCCCAGGACCCATTCTTCTGCCAGAAATATCTTAAGTTGTGTGGACTTTTGAATAAACACCAGCTGGTCTCATTTACAGGGTACCCTCAAGTGCAAAACATTTCACAAACTGAAGCCTGTTTCATTGTAAGAGATAAGGTGAAACCTACAGCCACAGCAACAAGACTTGTACGTGGTAGACACCAGATTTTGCAGGGACTTTCTTGATTCCCATGTGAATCCCTCCAGGTATTCACTTGACCTCTGTGCCATTCCCTGGTGATTAGTACATGATTTTAAGGTGACTATCACCTTATTCCTCTTCCTCTATCCTCACACAAGTGTGTTCAAAACACATATCATAAACAATTATTTTTAATATTTCAGCATTGAGTCTCTGGCCTTTAAGAAAATTCTTCCTGACAGTAGTAGCATAAGGTTCACCTTCAAGAAAAGTGTGGATCTCCCATCAGAAATATTAAGGGTTTCGCTCACAATGACTCAGCATTTCTGCTGCAATACAACATAATGATGCTTAGGGTTTCCACTAATCAAAGGTAGCTCCATTGTTCAGACTCAGCCT
>CM053515.1:40642204-40761717 GCA_028627145.1 Eidolon dupreanum
TGATCTTCAAGAATAATGTGGATCTCCTACCAGAACCCATAAGGGTTATGCTCACAATGACTAAGCATTTCTGCTACAATACAACATAATGGCACTTAGAGTTTCCACTGTTTTAAAGTAATTTGGTCATTCAGACTCAGCCTCTAAATTTCAACACGGTTAATGTGTGCCCGCTGTTCCCATTGTATACAAGCAGGATACTTGACCAGAGATGAGACTTCAGGGCACTTACCTAATGACAAGTGTGTGTTAGCCTATGCTGCCGACCTCAAGCAATTCTTCACGTGCAGACATGACCTTTCTATTGAAGGGCTGTTAGGTGGCTATGTTACATAAGTAAACTTATTTTCTCTGTGCGTATGTGAATTTTACCTAGGAATGTAGAATGGTAACACAAAAATGAGCACCAGAGCATCACCCGCTTTCATGTGATTTTTGTGTGTACACTCAGGCCAGTCTTTTCCTGGTAACTTGAATCCCTCGGGAAAGCCTCTTGAATATTGTGAGATTCCCTCATTTTTGGTACAAGATTTCCAGGCAACTTCCACCTCATAGCCTCTGCTAAGCTTATACAAGCCTTTTCAGAACACATAGAAGAAACTGCCTCAATGTCAATTCCTCAGCTTTTTTTGCATATTGTTTAAGCCATTCTCTCACAGATTTTTAGTCTTTGGTTTGATATAGAGAAATTCTTAGGTAGCCGTTCTTTTGCAAAGAAGCTGTATCTTCACTGTGACTCAGCATTTTTACTACAATAAAGCAATATGGGAGATATGGTTTCAACCACTATCCATTTGCTTCCTCACAGCACTCTCAGGCTCCATTGGGAACACAGCCAATGTGTGACTTCTGCCTCCACTGACATAGGCAGTTTTCCTGACAAACACACAAAAGTAGAAGCGAATTAATGATCATCAACTGCCAACATATACCGTTTACTTCACATAAGATTTGGAATATGGACATGATATCCAATTGCAAGTCAGTATGTACTTTGTCTCGGCCACCTTTGGTTCCACAAATACTAAAGATTTCTCAGTGTTGATCTGAATTTTCTCATTGTAATGCACTACCTACTTCAAAAAAAGTACTACATTATCTTCTCTTGTGAGGATGTGGATTGATGACAGGGGCCCAAGGCACAAGGCTTGTCTTTTCCTAACAAAAATTAGAAGGGAAACTGGGAACTAATGCACTAAGCCTATTCTCTCTGAAAACTAGTAGATAGGATAACTTAAACCACAGGGCAAGTTTTTTCTCATGTAAGTTGAATCTTATCTCGAAACCTAAGACCTTGCCTCCTGCCTAAATCTCCTATTGGGATCCAGTGTGCTGTCCTTGGTTGCAGTTAAAATCTCTATGTCTATTTTCAGAAAGTGGATTTGACAAATAAGCCAAGGGCATTTCTTCTGAATTTCTCTGATGTAGACTGAAAATGTGATATAAGCCCACATTTCCAAGCCTGTTCTCTGTGAACAAAAGTTGCCTGAAGTCAGTGTCTCAAATAAAAAGCATACTTTAGGAAAGAAAAAATAAAACATAGACTGTGGAAATAAGAACTAAGCCTGGACCTCCTAACAGGACATAGTTAAAGCCCCGGCCCACAATGTCAAGACCATCCAATTGGTAACATTGTCCAGTCTCAAGGCATAGGCTAACAAACATCCAGGCTTGCCCTTGTTACCTGAAACCCTTGTGCACACCTGGGCCTATAAGACCAAGATATCATCTCCTGGGAAGAGAAAGAATGGAGTACTCACTACACACCTCAAAGATGTGTTCCCTTGAAAGCATTTACGAAAGAAATTGCACTGATGGCACCAACCCTGTGTCATCATAGCAGTACATTCAGCTCAACATGGTCACACATCACCAATTTTTCTTTTAGACAATTATAGAAAGGTGACCATACATTGCAGCACCAAGTCTTTCTTATGGTGAGAGAAGGTAGTGTGGGCACTAAGAAACATGGCCTAAGAATGTGCTGTTCTTTAAAATCTCGATTGTGGAGCTTGAAACAATTGCTAGCAAGTTGAGTGGAGACCTTAACCTGAGAATCTAGCCTAATTTTACATAAGGAATCTTTAGGTAGAGGACTTGGCAAACTGTCACAAGACATCTTGGTAGGAGAAGAATAGTTGTTGGAAGTCCATGGCTTAATAGGAGGTCCTCTACTGAAACTAAGGTAAATTGGGTGGACGTTTGAAAACACAACATCACGCCAAACTCATATACAAGGTAAACTAGTTTGCAATAAGACTTATCCTCTGAAGCCTGGTTCATTCTACCAAGTAAAGTGAAAACTTAAGTCCACAGCAATAAGACTTGTCACTTGGTAGATACCAGATTAGTATGGGATATTGATTGATCCCATGTGAATTACACCATGTATTTACTTTATCTCCACATGATTCCCTAGTGATTTCTAAGTGATTTTCAGGTGATTTCTACCTTATTCTTCTTCCCCTCCTTTCAAACAAGTGTTTTCAAAACACGTATCATTACATCTTATTTTCAATATTTCAGCATTGAATCATTGGCTTTTAAGCAATGTCTTCTTGGCAGAAGTAGCCTAAGGTTCACCTTCAAGAATAGCATGAATCTCCCACCAGAACCAGTAAAAACTGTGCTCACAATGACTCAGAATTTCTGTTCCAATATAGCATAAGGGTGCTTTGAATGTTCACCGTTCTGAGACAGCGTCGTCATTCAGACTCAGCCTCTAAATTTCAGCGCCATTCATGTGTGACAGCTGCTCCCATTGTATACAAGCATGTTGCCTGACCAGAGATGAAACTTCAGTGCAGTTACCTAATGTCAAGTATGTGTTAGCCTATGCTGCCGACCTCAAGCAAGTCTTCACATGCAGACATGAACATTTGATTGAAGGGCTGTTAGGGGGTTATGTTACACAGGTAATCTCATTTTCTCAGTGCTTATGTGAATTTTACAAGGGAATGTATAAAGGATACAGAAAAGTGAGTGCTACACCATCAACCGAATTTTACGTGATTTCCATGTGTTGCCCGCAGGCCAGTATATTGCTTGTCACCTGAATCCCGCAGGAAAGCCTCATGAGTATCATGAGATTCCCTCATTATTGGTATGAGATTTCCAGGTGACGTCCATTCTGCTAGGTGAATAGAAGCCTTTTCAGACCACTTTGAAGAAACTGTCTCAATGTCAGTATCTCAGCTTTTTTTCCCTATTGGTTTAGCTAGTCTCTCACAGATTTTTAGTCTATTCTTTGATACAGAGAAATTCTTAAGCAGCCATTCTTTTTGCAATGAAGAAGTAACCACACAAACACTCAGCATTTTTCCTACAATAAAACAATATGACACCTATGGTGTCAACCGCTATCCATTTGCTGCCTCACAGCACACTCATGCTCAATTTTGAATGCAGCCAATGTGCAACTTCTACCTGCACTGACATGGGTAGTTTTTCTGACTAACAGACAAAAGTAGAGGTGAATTAAAGATTATTGACTGCCCACATATACTGTTGACTGTACATAAAATTTGTAATGTGGATATGACTTTCGATTAGAGATCAGTGTGAATTCTGTCTTGGCTATCTTCCATTCCAACTGTACTAATGATTTCTCCGTGTTGATGAGAATTTTCTCAATGATATGTACTCGTCACTTCAAAGAAAGCACTACATCATCTTCCCTTGTGACTATGTGGATTGGTGACATGGGTCCAAGACCAAGGCCTGTCTTTTCTTAACAAAAAGTATAAGGGTGACTGGGAACCAAGGCACTAAGCCTATTCTCTCTAAACTAGTTGATAGGTTAATTTAACTTCAGGGCAAGATTTCCTCATGTAATTTGAGTCTTATTTCAAAACATAGGATGCTGTCTCCTGCCTGCCTTTCCTATTGGGATCCAGCGTGCTGTCTTTAATTGTAGTTACAATCCCTACCTCTATTTCCAGAAAGAAGATTTGAAAAATTAGCCCAGAGACTTTCTTACAACTTTCTCCGACATAGACTGTAAGGGTTTCGTAAGCCCACAGTTCCAAGCCTGTTCTCTGTGAAAAAATGTTGCCTGAAGTCCTTGTCTCAAAGCCAAAGCATTTTTTAGGGAAGAAAAAAAAAGGAGACTAGATTTTTCTTTAAAAAACTCAAATGGGGAGCTTGTAATCACAACCAAGTATTGCTCTTAATTCTAGGAAGTAGAGTGGAGACCATGGCCCACAGTATCTAGCCTAAATTTACATAACCAACTTTTAGGTAGAGTACTTGACAAACTGTCACAAGACATTCTTGGTAGAAAAAGAAAAGTCTTCAGAAGTCCATAGCATTAGGAGGCAGTTCTCTGCTCGAAACGGGGTAAGTTGGGTGGACGTTTGAAAACACAGCACCACACTAATCATATATATAAAGCAAACTCGTTCGCAATATGATTCATGCTCTGAAGCTTGTTTCACTCTACGATGTCACGTGAATCCTACAGCCACACCAATAAGACTGGTCAGTTGGTAGGTACCAGATTAGGGTGGGGTATTCTTTGATTCTTATGTAAATTCCACCAGGTGTTTACTTGTTCTCCACGTGATTCCCTTGTGATTTCTCAGTGATTTTCAGGTGATTTTCACCTTATTCCCCTTCATTTATTTTCAAACAAGTGTTTTCAAAACTCATTTCATAAACTCTTATTTTCAATATTCAGCATTGCGACATTGGCCTTTAAGCAATTCTCTGTCAACAGTAGTCTCCAAAGTTCTACATAATAGAATAGTGCAGGATTCTCACATGAAGCTGCTCAGAGTTATAAATATAATGATTCAGCAATTTTGCTAAATACAGCAAAATGGCATAATAGTTTACACTGCTCTAAAGTAGCTTTGTCTAGCAAACTCAGCCTCCAAATATCAACGCAGTTAATGTTTGACTGCAGCTTCCATTGTGTTCAAAAAGGTTGCTTGACCACAGATGAAAGCTAAGGTCAGTTATCTAACATCATTTTCTGTTAACCTGTGCCACCGTCATTAAGCGAACCTTCTCCTACGGACATGATATTTCTATTGAAGGGCCTTTAGGTGGCTCTGCTACACAGACACTATCATTTCCTCAGTGGTGGTCTAAATTTTACCAAGGAATGGAGAAGGATAACTCAAATGTGAGTGCCACACCATCAGCCCAGTATTACCTGACTCCCTGTGATGCCCTCAGTCCTGGCTCTTGATGGTCACGTGAATTCCTCAGGGAGGCCTCATGTGTATCGCAAGATTCCCTAATCCTTGGCACGAGATGTGAAGGTGACTTCTACTTCACATATCTCTGCTAGGCTAAAATATGCCCATTATGAACACATTGATCGAACAGCCTCAATGTCAATATCTCAGAATTCTTTTTTTGGTGGTCAAGACAGTCCCTCTCAGAATTTGCAGTCTGAGGTTTGCTGTAGAGAAATTCTGAGGCAGCCGTTCTTTCTGCCATCAAGTGGTACCCTCACAATGAGTCAGCATTTTCCTACAATACAGAAAAATGGCAGCTATTTTTTTCACCACTATTCAGTCATAGCCGCATATCACACTCAGGCACCATTTTTAACATCGCCAATGTGAGAACGTGGCCTCCACAAATATAAGGCATTTTTTCTGACAAAAAGACAAAATTAGAGGCAAGTTAAAGATCATTGACTGCCTGCATATACCGTTGACTTCAAATGAGATATGTAGTGGAGACAAGACATTCAATTGGAGGACAGTTATAGGGGAAAAGCAATAAGGTAGAAGTCACTTGAAAATCACGTAGTAATCACCAGAGAATTACATGGAGTTCAAGAGACTGCCTGGAGGGATTCACATGGGGATCAAGGAAGACTGCAGGAATCTGGTATCTACCAGGTACGAGTCTTGTTGCTGTGGCTTTAGGTTTCACCTTACCTCTTAAAATGAATCAAGCTTCAGTTTATGAAATGTTTTGCACTTGAGTGTACCTTGTAAATGAGACCAGTGTGGTGTTGCATATTCAAACTTCCACACAATTTACCATAGTTCCAGGAGAGCACTGGGTCCTGGGCAATGGCCTTCCTTCAAATTTCATTTTACCAATAAGGTCTTGTAACTGTGAGCCATGTCCTCTATCTGAAGATTCGTTAAGTAGCATTAGGCTAGATCTGTGTGCCAAAGTCCCTACTCTACTTCCTGGAAATAAAAGCAATGCTTGGCCTTGTTTCCAGGCTCTCCAACTGAGTAACTTACAAACAATTTGGGATTTGATTCAGGTTTCTTAGTGCTCAAACTATGTTCTATTACCGGGGGAATGGCTTGGTGCTCTAAGGTATGATCACCTTTCAATAATTGTGTCAAAGGTAAATTAGAGACGTAAAAACAGTTTGTGCTGAATGTACTGTTATGATGACAAAGTTTGCTGTCTTCGGTCCAATTTCTATTGTAAATACTTTAAAGCGAGGATAGTCTTTGAATCGAGGACTGAGTCCTCCATTTTCCCTCCTTCTAGGAGATGACAGCTTGATTCTGTAGGGCGAGGTGTCCACAAGAGTTTCAGTTAACAAAGGCCAGGATGGATGTTTGTGGATCTAGGTCTTCAGACTGGATATTGTTACCAAGTAGATGGTCTTGACTTTATGGGCCTGGGCTTTAACTATGTCCTTTAAGGAGATCCAGACTTAGTTCAGATTTCCACAGTCTCCTTTTATTTTTTATTTTCCACGAAAGAAGGATTTTGTTTTGAAAAAAGGATTTCTGGCAAGATTTGTTCACAGAGAACAGGTTTGCAGCTGTGGACTTATGCCATACTTTCAGTCTATGTCAGAGAAGGTCGGTCGTATAAATGCTCTGGGCTAATTTCTCAAATCTACTTTCATGAAACAGAGGTAGGGATTGTAACTACAACCAAGGGTGGCACATTGGATTCCAACAGGAAATGCAGGCAGGAGACAAATTCTAGGTTTTGAGATAAGACTCAAATTCCACGAGGATAGACATGCCCTGTGGTTTAAGTTATCTTATCTGCTAGTTTTCAGAGAGCATAGGCTTAGTGCATTGGTTCCCATTCTCTCTTTGACTTTTTGTTAGGAAAAGACAGCCCTTGTGCCTTAGGCCCACGTCACCAATCCACATCCTCACAAGGGAAGGCGATGTAGTGCTTTCTTTGAAGTGACGAGTGCATATCACTGAGAAAATTCATATCTATACAGAGAAATCACTAGTAAGCATAGAACAAAAAGTGGGAAAGACAGACTTCGTACTGACCTCCAATCGAACATTATGTCCACATTCTTAATCTTATATGAGGTAACGGTATATGCAAGCAGTCAATGATCTATAATTTGCCTCTACTTTTGTCTGTTTGTCAGGATAATTGCCTATGCAAGTGGAGTCAGAATTAGCACTTTGGCTGGGTTAATAATTTCACCTAATTGTGCTATAAGGAAGCAAATGGATAGTGGTTGAGAACATAGCTGCCATATTGCTTTACTGCAGGAAAAATGCTGAGTCATTGTGAGGTACCTCTTCATTACAAAAAAGACGGCTGCTTAAGAATTTTTCTATATCAAACCAAAGACTAAAAATCTGTGAGAGACTGACTAAATCAATATGGAAAAAGTGTTGAGAAACAGACATTGAGGCAGTTTCTTCAACATGTTTTTAAAAGGCTTGTATTATCCTAGCAAAGGTAATGAGGTGGAAGTTGCCTGGAAATCTCTTACCAAAAAGTAGGAAATTTCGCAATACTCACGAGGCTTTCCTGCGGGATTCTGGTGACCAGAAAGAGACTGGCCTGAGGGCAACCCACAAAAATCATGTGAAGTTGCGGTGATGATGTGGTGATCCCTTTTTTGTTACCCTAAATTCCTTGGTAAAATTCACATAAGCACTGAGAAAATAAGATGACCTGTGTCACATAGCCACTTAACAGTTCTTCAATCGAAAGCTCTAGTCTCAATGAGAAGATTTGCTTGAATACAGTGGCATAGTAACACACACTTTTCGATAGGTAACTGCCATGAGGTTTCAACTCTGGTCAGGCAACCTGCTTGTATACAATGAGAGCAGAGATCACACATTAGCCATGTTGAAATTTAGAGAATAAGTCTAAATGACGAAGCTACCTTAGAGCAGTGAAAACTCTAAGTATCATTATGCTGTATTGTAGCAGAAATGCTGAGTTGTTGTGAGCATACCCCTTAATGGTTCTGGTGGAAGATACACGTTATTCTTAAAGTGAACCTTAGTCTACTACTGTTGAGAAGAAATTACTTAAAGGCCAATGATTCAATGTTGAAATATTGAAAATAATTGTTTATAAGATGTGTTTTGAAAACACTTGTTTGAGAATAGGGGAAGAGGAATAAGATGGAACTCACCTGAAGATAATGTAGTAATCACCAGGGAATTACATGTGGGGATCAAGGACAATCCTACAGGGATCTCGTGTCTACCAGGTGACTAGTCTTGCTGTGGTTGTAGGTTTTCACCTCACCTCTTACAATGAATCAGGCTTCAATTTGTGAAATGTTTTGTACTCGAGTGTACCCTGTAAATGAGGCAGGCATGGTGTTGTGTATTCAAACTACCACACTACTTATCCTAGTTCTGGCAGAGGACTAGGTCCTGGGTCATGGACTTCCATCAACATTTTTCAACCAAAAAGATCTTCTGATTGTGTCCAATGTCCTCTATCTAAAGATCTATTAGGTAAAGTTAGGTTAGATTCTGTGTGCCAAGGTCTCCACTCTACTACCTGGAAATAAAAGCAATGCTTGGCCATGCTTCCAGGCTCACCAATTGAGTAACTTACAAAACAGTTCAGACTTTAATCCAGGTTTCTTAATGCACAAACTATGTTCTATTACCAGAGGAAAGGCTTGGTTCTGTTAGATATGGTCACCTATCAATAATTGCAGAAACGGAAAATGGGTGACCTAAAATCAGTTTGAGCTGAATGTACTGTTATGTTGACACAGGTTGATGGTTTTAGGCCCAACATCTATTGGAAATACTTTAAAGGGAGGGCAGTCTTGGAACCATGCACTGAGTCCTCCATTCTTCCTTTTTCTAGGATATGACAGCTTGATTCTATAGGTCAAAGAGTTCACAATAGTTTCAGGTAGCATGTGCCAAGCTGGATGTTTGTGGGCTTAGGTCTTCAGATTGGATATAGTTGCCAATTGGATGACTTTACATTGTGGCTCTGAGTTTAACTGTTTACTTTTAGGTGGTTCAGGGTTGGTTCAGATTTCCACAGTTTCTGTTTTATTATTTTTTTTCCATAAAGAAGGCTTTTGCTTTGAGTCAGGCCTCTAGGCAACATTTGTTCACAGAAAACAGACTTGGAACTTAGACTTATGCCAAAATTTCATATGTATCGAAGAAAGTCGGAAGAAATCATATGGGCTACATTCTCAGATCTACCTCTGAAAATAGGGGTAGAGATTGTAACTGCAAAACCAAGATCAGCACTCTGGTTCCTAAAAGGAAATATAGGCAAGAGGCAAGGTTTTAGGAGTCTAGATAAGACTCAAATTACATGAGGACGGCTTAGCCTTTGGATTAAATTCTCCTATGTACTCCTTTTCAGAGAGTAAATGCTTAGTGCTTTGGGTCCCAATCTCCCTTCTACACTTTGTTAGGAAAGACAGGCCTTGTACCTTGGGCCTTTGTCACCAATCCATATCCTCACAAAGGAGAATGATGCAGTGCTCCTTTTGTAGTGACAAGCGTATATCACGGAGAAAATTCACATCAATACTGAAAAATTATTAGTATGCGTGGAACAGAAAGTGGGAGAGACAGACTTTATACTGACCTCCAATCAAATAGCATATGCACATTACAAATCTTATGTGTGGTCAACAGTATATAAGGGCAGTCAATGATCTTTAATTTGCCTCTACTTTTGTCTGTTTGTCAGGAAAACTGTCTATGTCAGTGGAGGCATAAGTCGTAATTTGCTGGGTTCATAATTGAGACTGAGTGTGCTGTGAGGAAGAGAATGGATAGCGGTTGAAACCATAGCTGCCATATGGCTTTATTGTAGGAAAAAATTGCTGAGTCATTGAGAGGTTACCTCTTCATTGCAAAAAAAAAAAAAAATGGCTACTGAAGAATTTATTTATATCAAACCAGAGATAAAAATCTGCGAGAGACCAGCTAAACCAATATGGAAAAAAAGCTGAGAAATTGACATTCAGGCAGTTTCTTCAACATGTTCTTAAGAGTCTACTATTATCCTAGCAAGTCGGCTGGAAATCTTGCACCAAGAATTAGGAAATCTTGTGATACTCACAAGGCTTTCCCATGGGATTCAGGTGACCAGGAAGAGATTGGCCTCAGGGCAACACACGAAAATCACATGAAATTGGGGTGATGGTGTGGTGCTCCCATTTGAGTTACCCTTCTACATTCCTTGGTGAAATTCACATAAGCACTAAGAAAATAAGATTACCTGTATAACATAGCCACCTAACAACCCTTCAATTGAAATCTTATGTCTGCATGAAAAGACTAGCTTAAGGACAGCAGCAAGGGTTAACACACACTTGTGATTAGGTAACTGCCTTGAGGTTTCCTCTCAAGTCAGCAATTTGCTTGTGTACAATTGGAGCAGCGGTCACACATTAACCGTGTTGAAATGCAGGGGCAGAGTTTGAATGACCAAGCTATCTTAGAGCAGTGGTAACTCTAAGTGCCATTATGGTGTATTTTAGCAGAAATGCTGAGTCATTGTGAGTATAACCCTTAATGCTTTGGTGGGAGATCCACACTATTCTTGAAAGTGAACTTTAGATCACTGCAGTTGAGAAAACCAAGGTTAACACTCTGGTTTCTAATAGAAAATAGAGGCAGAAGACAAGGTCCTAGTTATCTAGATAAGACTCAAATTACATGAGAACAGGCTTGCCCTTTGCACTAAGTTCTCCTAACTACGAGTTTTCAGAGAGGACGGGCTTAGTACTTTGGGTCCCAGTCTCCCTTCTACTTTTTGTTAGGAAGAGACAGGTATTGTGTCTTTGGCCCATGAAACCAATCCCTATCCTCACAAGGGAGGATGAAGCCATGCTCCATTTGTAGTGATAAGTACATTGCACTGAGAAAATTCACATCAACACTGAGAAATCATTAATTACATGGAGCAGAAAGTAGCAAAGACAGCCTTCTCCTCAAACACGTGTTTTCAAAACACATTTCATAAACCCTTATTTTCAATATTTCAACATTGACTTATTGGCCTTTAAGCAACTTCTTCTCGACAGTAATAGCCTAATGTTCACTTTCAAGAATAGCATGGATCTTGCACCATAATTGATTAAAGTTATTCTCACAATGACTCAGGATTTCTGCTACAATACAGCATAATAGCGCTTAGAGTTTCTACCGCTCTAAGGTAGTTTCATCAATCAGACTCAGTCTCGAAATTTCAATACGGTTAATGTGTGACCGCTACTCCCACTATATACAAGCAGGTTGCCTGACCAGAGTTGAAACCTCAGGGCAGTTACTATCGAAAAGTGTGTGTTACTATGCCACTGTACTCAAGCAAATCTTCTTATTGAGACTAGAGCTTTCAATTGAAGAACTGTTAAGTGGCTAAGTTACAAAGGTCATCTTATTTTCTCAGTGCTTATGTGAATTTTACCAAGAAATATAGAAGGGTAAAACAAAAGTGAACACCACACCATCACCCCAATTACACATGACTTTTGTGTGTCGCCCTTAGGCCAGTCCCTTTCTGTTCAAGTGAATTGTGAGGGAAAACCTTGTGGTTATCAAGAGACTCCCTAATTCTTGGTATGAAATTTCCAGGCAACTTCCACCTCACTTTCTTCTGCTAGGCTAAAATAAGCCTCTTCAGAACACATTGATGGAACAGCCTCAATGCCAAAATCAAATTTTCTTTTCTTGGATGTTAAGCCAGTCTCTCTCAGAATTTATAGTCTGAAGGTTGGTATAGAGAAATTCTGAGGCAGCCGTTCCTTCCACCATCAAGTGGTATCCTCACAATGACTCAGCATTTTTCCTATAATACAGAAAAATGGCAGCTATTTTTTCTACCACTATCCAGTCGCTGCCTCACGGTGCACTCAGGCTCAAATAGCAATGCCACCAATGTGCGACAGTTGCCTACATAAACATAAGGCAGTCCCTGACAAACAGAAAAATTAGAGGCAAATTAAAGATCATTGACTGCCCGCATATACCGTTGACTTCAAATTAGATTTATACTGTGAACATGACATTCAATTGGAGGACAATTAGGAAGCTGTCTCTGCCACCTTCTGCTCCACGTAGGCTAATGACTTCTCACTCTTGATGTGAATTTTGTCAGAGATATGCACTTGTCACTACAAAGGGAGTACGATATCAACCTCCCTTGTGAGAATATGGATTGCGGACACAGGTCCAAAAAACAAGGCCTGTCTTTTTCTAACAAAAATTAGAAGGAAGACTGGGACCCAAAGCACTAAGTCTGCCCTCTCTGAAAATAAGTAGATAGGAGAACTTAATCCAAAGGGCAAGCCTGTTCTCATGTAATTTGAGTCTTATCTAGAAACCTAGGACCTTGCCTCTTGCCTGAATCTCCTCTTGGGATCCAGTATGCCTTGGTTTTGCAATTCCAATTCCTAAGTAGGTCTGAGAAATTAGCCTAAAGCATTTCTTCCGACTTTATTCGACATATACTGAAAAGGTGTCATAAACCCAAGTTCCAAGCCAGTTTTCTGTGAACAAATGGTGCCTGGAGCTCTGGCTCAAAGCAAAAGCCTTCTTAGGGAAGAAAAAATAAAATGGAAACTGTGGAAATCTGAACCAAGCTTGGCCCTCCTAAAAGAACATAGTTAAAGCCCAGGCCCACAACGTCAAGACCATCCAATTGGTAACAATTTCCAGTATCAATACCTAGGCCCACAAACATCCAGCCTGGCCCTTGTTACCTGAAACTCTTGTGCACACCTGTGCTTGTAGAATCAAGTTGTCATCTCATTGGAGGAGGAAGAATGGAGGACTCAGTGCACGCCTCCAAGTATGTGTTCCTTTGAAAGCATTTATGATAGAAATTGCACCAATGGCACCAGCCCTGTGTCATCCTAACAGTACAACCTGGTCCCATGTCACCAATTTTTAGACAATTATTGAAAGGTGACCATACATTGCAGCACCAAGCCTTTCTTATGGTGAGAGAAGGTAGTGTGGGCACTTAGAAACCTAGCCAAAGCCTGGACTTTTCTTTAAAACACTCGATTAGGGAGCTTGGAATCATAATCCAATATTGCTCCTATTTCTAGGAAGTAGAGTGGAGACCTTGCACCACAGAATCTAGCCTAACTTTACATAATGAATCTTTAGGTACAGGACTTAGCAAACGGTCACAAGACATCTTGGTAGTAGAAGAATAGTAGTTGGAGTTCATGACCTGCTGGAACTGGGGTAAGTTGGGTGAACATTTGAAAACAACACCACTCCAAATCTCATATATAAGATAAATTTGATTGCAATACAATTTGTGCTCTGAAGCCTGGTTCATTCTACGAAGAAAAGTAAAAACCTAAGGCCACAGCAACAAGAATGGTCACTTGGTAGATACCAAATAAGGATGGGGTATTCCATGATCCCCATGTGAAATCCACCAGGTGTTTACTTGATCTCTGCATGATTCACACATGATTTCTAAGTGATTTTCAGGTCATTTCCAACCTATTCCTTTTCCCTTATTTTCAAACAAGTGTTTTCAAACCTCATCTCATAAACTCTTATTTTCAATATTTAGCATTGAGTCAGTAGCATTTAAGAAATTCCTTGTTGACTGTAGTGTCCAAAGGTCACATAAAAAAATAGTGCAGGAGTTTCACATGAAACCATTCAGAGTGATACTCACAAACACTCAGCATTTTTGCTATAATACAGCAAAATGGCACTTACACTTTACACCGCTCTAAAGTACTTCATCAAGCAGACTCAGCCTCCAAATATTAACACAGTTAGTGTTAGACAGCAGCTTCCATTGTGTTCCAGCAGGTTGCCTGACCACAGATGAAATCTAAGGCCAGTTATCTAACAACAATTGTTTGTTAACCTATGCCGCCGTCCACAAGCAATCCTTTTCCATCAGACATGACCTTTTGATTGAAGGGCCATTATGTGGCTATGTTCCATAGACACTATCATTTTCTCAGCAGTTATCTAAATTTTACCAAGAAATGGAGAAGGATAACTCAAAATTGAGAGCCACTGATGAGTCCAATATCATGTAATTCCCTGTGATATCCTCAGGCATTTCTCTTGAAGGTCACGTGAATACTGCAGTGAAGACTCGTGAATATTGCGTCATTCCCTAATTCTTATGACAAGATTTCCAGTTGACTTCCACCTCACTTTCCTCTGGTAGGCTAAAACAAGCCTGTTCAGAACACCTTGATTGAAGAGCCTCGATGTCAATATCTCAGTTTTCCTTCATTTGTGGTTAAGCCAGTCCCTCTCAGAATTTGTAGTCTGAGGTTTGGTATAGAGAAATTCTGAGGCAGCCGGTTTTTCCACCATCAAGTCGTAACCTTACGATGACTCAGCATTTTTCATACAATACAGCAAATGGCGGTTATTGTAACCACCACTATCCAGTTGCTGCCTCACAGTACACTAAGGCTCAGTTATCAAGGCCACCAATGTGCGACTATTGCCTCCATGAACAAAAGGCTGCTTTCCTGAAAAACAGACAAAACTGGAGGCGACGTAAAGATCATTTACTGCCCACATATACCGTTGTTTTCAAATGAGATTTGTAATGATGACACGACATTTGATTGGAAGACAGTTATAGGGGATGAGGAATAAGGTTGAAGTTACCTGAAAATCAAGTAGTAATCACCAGAGAATTTCATGGAGTTCAGGTTAATACTTAGAGGGATTCACATGGGGATCATGGAAGACCATGCAGTCATAAGTGTCTACCAGGTGATGAGTCTTGTTGCTGTGGTTGTAGGTTTTCACCTTACCACTTACAATGAATCAGCCTTCAGTTTGTACAATATTTTGCACTTGATTGTACCTTGTAAATGAGACCGCCGTGGTGTTGTGTATTCAAACATCCAGACAACTTATCCCAGTTCTAGGAGAGGATAGGGTCCTGGGCCATGGACTTCCATCGACATTTTTCCTATGACTAAGATCTTGTGACTGTGTGCCACGTACTGTATCTAAAGATTCATTCAGTAAAGTTAGGCTACATTCTGTGTGCCAAGGTCTCTAACCTGCTTTCTGGAAATAAATGTAATGATTAGCCATGCTTCTGGGCTCTTCAATCGAGTAACTTATAAAGCAATTCAGGTTTTGATCCAGGTTTCTTAGTGCCCAAACTATGTTCTATTAGCAGGGGAAAAGCTTGGTGCTGTAAGGTATGGTGACCTTTCGATAATTATATAAAAGGAAAATTGGAGACGTGGAACCAGTTTGTGCTGAATGTACTGTTATGATGACACAGGTTGGTTTCTTCATCCCAATTTCTATCATCAATACTTTCAAGGGAAGTCTTGGAACCGAGCACCAAATCCTCCATTCTTCCTCCTTCAAGGAAAAGACATCTTGATTTTGTAGGACAGGTGTCCACAGTAGTTTCAGGTAGCCAGGGCCAGGCTGGATGTTTGTGGATGTATATCTTCAGACTGGATATTGTTACCAATTGGATGATCTTGACACAGTGGCCGTGAGTTTAACTGCTTACTTTTAGGTGGTCCAGGCTTGGATCGATTTCCACACTATTTGTTTTCTTTTTTCTTACATAAGAAAGGCTTTTGTTGAGCCAAGGCTGCAGGCACATTTGGTCACAGAAAACTGACGTGGAACTTGGGCTTATGCCACCAATTCAATCTATGTCAGAGAAAGTCAGAAAAAATGTTGTTGGCTAATTTACAAGATCTACCTTCAGCAAATAGGGGTAGGGTTTAGAACTGCAAAACCAAGGTCAGTACCCTGGTTTCTAATAGGAAATAGGAGCCAGAGACAAGGTCTTAGGTTTCTAGATAAGACTCAAATTACATGAGGACAGGCTTGCCCTTTGGAAAAGTTCTCCTATCTACTACTAGTTTTCCGAGAGGACAAGCTTAGTGCTTTGGGTCCCAGTCTCCCTTCTACTTTTTGTTAGGAAAATACAGGGCTTGTGCCTTGGGTTCGTGTCTCCAATCCATATCCTCAGAAGAAAAGATGACATAGTGTTCCCTTTGTAGTGAGAAGTGCATATTACTGAGAAAATTTACATCAACACTGAGAAGTCATAAGTCTACATAGAGCAGAAGGTGGCCAAGATTGCCTCTTAACTATCCTCCAATCCAATTTTATGTCCTCATTACGAATCTAGTTTGAAGTCAATGGTATATGAAGGCAGTCAATGATTGTTAATTTTTCTTGAGTGTTGTCCGTTTGTCAGGAAAACCACCTTATATTCATGGAGGCAACAGTGGCTCATTGGCAGTGTTGATAATTGAGCCTGAGTGTGCTGTGAGGCAGCGACTGGATAGTGGTGGAAACAATCGCCGCACAATTTCTGTATTGTAGAAAAAATGCTGAGTCATTATGAGGATATCACTTGATAGAAAGAACGGCTGCATCAGAATTTCTCTATACTAAACCTCAGTCTACAAATTCTGAGAGGAACTTGCTTAACCACCAAGGAAGAAAACTGAGATATTGACATTGAAGCTGTTCCATCAACGTGTTCTGAAGAGGGTTAATTTAGCCTAGTAGAGGAAAGTGACGTGGAAGACACCTGGAAATCTCGTCACAAGAATTAAGGAATCTCGTGATACTCACAAGGCTTCTCTGTGGGATTCACATGACCATCAAGAGACGGGCCTGAGGGCATCACAAACAGTCACGTGATATTGGTTGCAGATGTGGCATTCACTTTTGAGTTACCTTCTTCATTCTTTGGTAAAATTTAGATAACCACTGATAAAATGACAGTGTCTGTGTAACATAGCCACCCAACAGCTCTTCAATCAAAAGGACATGTCTGCAGGAAAAGGTTTGCTTGAGGACAGGGGCATAGGTTAACAGACAATTGTCGTTAGATAACTGGCCTTAGGTTTCATCTGTAATCAGGCAACCTGCTTTCATGCAATGAAAGCTGATGTCGAACATTAAAGTGTTCATATTTGAAAGCTGAAGCTGCTTGACGAAGCTACTTGGGAGTGGTGTAAACTGCAAGCATCATTTTCATTTGTTAAGCAAAAAATGCTAAGTCATAACTCTCAAGGACTTCATGCAGGACTCCTGCATGACTCTTTTATGTGGACCTTTGGTCACTACTGTCAACAGAAATTGCTTAACAGCGAATAACTCAATGCTAAATACAGAAAATAAGAGTTTATGAGATGAGTTTTGAAAACACTTGTTTGAAAATAGGAGAAGAGGAATAAGGTGGAAATCACCTGTAATTCACTTATAAATCTCTAGGGAATCATGCAGAGATCAAGTAAGCACCTGGTGGAATTCACATGGAGATTAAGACATACCCTGCACTAATCTGGTATCTACAAAGTGACCAGTCTTGTTCCTGTGGCTGTAGGTTTTCATTTTACTTCATAGAATGAACTAGGCTTCAGAGCATGAATGGTATTGCAAATGAGTTTACCTTATATATAAGCTTGGTGTGGTGTTGTGTTTTCAAACGTCCACCCAACTTACCCTAGTTCCACCAGAAAACTACCGACTAGGCCATGGACTTCCAACGACTTTTCTTTTCCTACCAAGAATGTCTTGAGACTGTTTGCCAAGTCCTCTACCTAAAGATCCATTATAAAGTTAGGCTAAATTCTGTCGGCCAAGGCTGCACTCTACTTCCTAGAAATAGGAACAATACGTAATTGTGATTCCAAGCTCCCCAAACGAGTTACTTAATGAACAGTCCAGGCTTTCGTAAGGTTTCTTAGTGCCCACATTACCTTCTCTTACCAGAAGAAAGGCTTGGTGCTGCAAGCTATGGTCACCTTTCAATAATTGTCTAAAAGGAAAATTGGTGGTGTCAGACCAGGTTGTGTTGAATGTACTGTTAGAATGGCACAGGGTTGGTGCCATTCACCCAAATTCTATTGTAAATGCTTTTAAAAGAGTACAGTCTTAGAGGCGTGCACCCTATCTTCCATCCGTCCTCCTGTAGGAGATGACAGCTTGGTTCTATCGGACACAGTGTCCACAAGAGTTTCAGGTAACAACGGTCAGGTTGGTTGTTTGTGAGCCTAGTTCTTGAGACTTGACATTGTTTCCAATTGGATTGTCTTTACGTTTTGGACCTAGGCTTCAACTATGTCCTTTTAGGAGGTTCAGGCTTAGTTAAGGTTTGGAAATCTTGGCTAATTTCTCAAATCTACTTTCTGAAAATAGAGGTAGGGATTGTTACTGCAACCAAAAGCAGCACACTGGATCCCCATAGGAAATGCATGCAGGAAACAAGGTCCTATGTGTTGAGATAAGACGCAAATTACATGAGGACAGACTTGCCCTGTGGGTAAGTTATCCTATCCACTAGTTTTAAGGGGCGGGGTAGGCTTAGTGCCTTGGTATCCAGTCTCCCTTCTACATTTGTGAAGAAAAGAGAAGCCTTGTGCCTTGGTCTCATGTCACCAATCCACATACTCCCAAGGGAAGTCAATGTAGTGCTTTTTTGAAGTGATGAGTGCATGTCACTGAGAAAATTCACATCAACACTGAGAGAGCATTAGTATGCATGGAACGCAAGTTGACAGAGCTAATTTCGTACTGATCTCCAATCGAATGTCCACATTACAAATCTTATGTCAGGTCAATGTTATATGCTGGCAGTCAATGATCTTTAATTCATCTCTAGTTTTGTCTGTCAGGAAAATCGCCTTATGTTCCTGAAGGCAATAGTCCCACATTGGCAGCATTGATAATTGAGCCTGAGTGTGCTGCGAGGCTACAACTGGATAGTGGTGGAAACAATAGCTGCCAATTTTCTGTATTGTAGGAAAAATGCTGAGTCATTGTGAGGATACCACTTGATGGCGGAAAGAACAGCTACGATAGAATTTCTCTATACCAACCTTCAGACTACAAATTCTGAGAGGGACTGGCTTAACAACAATGTTGACATTGAGGCTATTCCATCAACGTGTTCTGAAGAGGCTGATTATAGCCTAGTGGAGGAAAGTGAGGTGGAAGTCATCTGGAAATCTCATAACAAGAATTAAGAAATCTCGTGATACTCATGAGGCTTCCCTGAGGGCTTCACGTGACCATCAAAAGATAGTCCTGAAGGCATCACAGGGAGTCACGTAATAATGGGTTAATGATGTGGTGCTCACTTTTGAGTTACCTTCTCCATTCTTTGGTAAAATTTAGATAACCACTGAGAAAATGGTAGTGTCTGTGTGATATGGCCACCTAATGGCCCTTCAATCAAAAGGTCATGTCTGCAGGAGAAGGTTTGCTTGAGGATGGTGGCATAGGTTAACAAACAATTGTTAGCTTATTGGCCTTAGGTTTCATTTGTTTTCAGGCAACCTACTTGAACACAATGGAAGCTGCTGTCATCATTAACTGTGTTGATATTTGGAGGCTGACTCTGCTTGACGACACTACTTACGAGCAGTGTACACTGTAAGCGCCCTTTTTTTGTAGTATAGCAAAAATGGTGAGTTGTTGTGTGTATAACTCTGACCAGCTTCATATGTGACTCCTGCACTATTCTTTTATGCTGACTTTTGGCCACTGCTGATGACAGGGAATTGTTTAAAGGCCAATGACTCAATGCTGAGTATTGGAAATAAGAGTTTATGAGACAAATTTTGAAAACACTTGTTTGAAAATGGGGGAAGAGAACTGAAGTGGAAATCACCAGAAAATCACTTAGAAATCACTAGAGAATCACGCAGAGATCAAGTAAACAACTGGCAGAATTCACATTGGAATCAAGGATTACCCCGCACTAATTGTATATCTACCAAGTGATCTGTCTTATTGCTATGGCCAGAGGTTTTCACTTTACTTCGTAAAATGAACCAGGCTTCATAGCATGAATTTTATTGCAAACGAGTTTACCTTATATATGATGTTGGCATGGTGTTGTGTTCCCAAACGTTCACCCAAATTATCCCTGTTACAGCAGAGGACTGACTCCTAGGCCATGGACTTCCAATGACTCTTCTTTTCCTAAGAATGTCTGGTGACAGTTTGCCAAGTCCTCTACTGAAAGATTCGTTATGTAAAGTTAGGCTAGATTCTGAGGGCCAAGGTGTTCACTCTACTTCCTAGAATTACAAGCAATACTTGGTTGTGATTCCAAGCTCCCCAATCAAGTTTTGTAAAGAACACTTCGGGCTTTTGCCAGGTTTCTTAGTGCCCACACTACCTTCTGTTACCAGAAGAAAGGCTTGGTGCTGCAAGGTATGGTCACCTTTCAATAAATATTAAAAAAAATTGGTGACGTGGGTCCAAGTTGTGCTGAATGTACTGTTAGTATGACACAGGGTTGGTGTCATCAGCCCAATTTCTATAGTAAATGCTTCCAAAGGAGTACAGTCTTGGAGGCATGCACTGTGTCTTCTATTCTTCCTCCTATAGGAGATGACATATTGGTTCCATTGGCCAAGATGTCCACAAAAGATTCAAGTAACAAGGGCCAGGCTGGATGTTTGTGGGCCTAGGTCTTGAGGCTGGACATTGTTACCAATTGTATTGTCTTGATGTTTTGGGCGTAGGCTTTAACTATGTCCTTTTAGGAGGTCAGGGCTTGTTTAAGATTTCCACAGTCTCCGATTTAATTTTTCTTCCCCAAAAAGAAGGCTTTTGCTTTGAGACAAGGACTTCAGGCAACATTTGTTCACAAAGAAGAGGCTTGGACTGTGGGCTTACACCACCCTTTCAGTCTCTCTCAGAGAAAGTCTGAAAAAACGCTCTTGGCTAATTTCACAAATCTACTTCCTGGAAATAGATGTAGGGATTCTAACTGCAACCAAGGGCAGTATACTGGATGTCAGTAGGAGATGCAACAGGAAACAAAGTCCTAGGTTTCGAGAAAAAGATCAAATTAGATGAGTACAGACTTGCCTGCTGATTTAAGTTATCCTATCTCTTGTATTAAGAGCAGATAAGCTTAGTGCCTTAGTTCCCAGTATCCCTTCTACTTTTTGTTAGGAAATGACAGGCCTGTGCCTTGAGCCCATTTACCAATCCACATCCTCACAAGAGAAGATGATATAGTGCTTTCTTTGAAGGGACAAGTGCATATAACTGAGAAAATTCACATCAAACCTGAGAAATCATTAGTATGCGTGGAACAGAAAATGGGCGAGACAGACTTTGTACTGACCTCCAATCGAATGTCATGTCCACCTTACAAATCTTATGTGAGGTCAACGATATATGTGGGCAGTCAAAGGTCTTTAATTCACCTCTACTTTTGTCTGTTTGTCAGGAAAACTGACTGTGTCAGAGGAGGAAGAAGTCGCACATTGCCTGCAATCATAATTGAGTCTGAGTGTGCTATAAGGCAGCGAATAGATATCGGCTGAAACCATAGTTGCCATATGCTGTATGGTAGGAAAAATACTGAGTCATTATAAGGATACATCTTCATTGGAAAAAGAATGGCTGCTTAAGAATTTCTCTACATCAAACAGTAGACTAAAAATCTGTGAGAGAATGGCTTAACCAATATGGAAAAAAACCTGATATACTGAATTGAGGCAGTCTTTGACATGTTCTGAAAAAGCTTTTTCTAGTCTAGTAGATTAATGAGACGGATGTCACACGGAAATCTCATACAAAAATTAGGAAATCTCGCGATACTCACAAGGCTTTCCCAAGGGATTCAGGTGACCAGGAAGAGACTAGCCTGAGAGCATAAAATAAAAATCATGTGAAATTGGGGTGATGGTGTGGTACTTACTTTTGAGTTACCCTTCTACATTCCTTGGTAAAATTTACATAACCACTAAGAAAATGATAGTGTCTGTGGAACATAGCAACCTAACAGCCTTTCAATTGAAAGGTCTTGTCTGCATCAGAAGACTGGCTTGAGTACAGCAGCATATGGTAACACACACTTGTCATTAGGTAAGTGCCTGAGGTTTCCTTTCTTGTCAGGCACCCTGCTTATATACAATAGGAGCAGCGGTCACACATTAACTGCGTTGAAATTTGGAGGCTGAGTCTGAATGACGAAGCTACTTTACAGTGGTGGAAACTCTAAGTGCCATTATACTGTATTGTAGCAGAAATGCTGAGTCATTGTAAGCATAACCCTTAACGGTTTTGGTGGTAGATCCATGCTATTTTTGAAAGTGAAGATTAGGCTACTACTGTTGAGACGAAATTGCTTAGAGGACAATGACTCAATCCTGAAATATTTAGAATAAGAGGTCATGAGATATGTTTTGAAAACACTTGTTTGAGGATAGGGGAAGAGGAATAAGGTGGAAGTCACCTGAAAACCATGTAGTAATCACCAGGGAATTACACGGAGTTCAAGTGAATACCTGGAGAGATTGACTTGGGGATCAAGGAAGATCCTACAGGAATCTGGTGTCTACCATGTGACTAGTCTTATTGATGTGGCTGTAGGTTTTCACTTTAACACTTACAATGTATGAGGCTTCAGTTTGTGAAATGTGTTGCACTCAAGTGTACCCTGTACATGAGACCAGCGTGGTGTTGTGTATTCAAATGTCCATACAACTTACTTCAATTCTGACAAAAGACTGGGTCTTGGGCCATGGACTTCCATGGATATTTTTTCCTACCAAGAAGGTCTTGTGACCATATGTCACATCCACTATCTAATGATCTGTTAGGTAAAATTAGGCTAGATCCTGTGTGCCAAGGTCTACACTCTTCTTCCTGGAAATTAAAGCATGCTATGCTATGTTTCTAGGCTCTCCAATTGAGTAATTTTAAAACAGTGCAGTCTTTGATCAAGGTTTCTTTGTGCCTAAACTTTGTTCTATTACTAAGGGAAAGGCTTGGTGCTCTAAGATATGATCACCTTTCAATAAAAGAAAAATTGGTGACGTGGAACCAGTTTGTGCTGAATGTACTGTTATGATGGCACATTTGGTGTCTTCTGCCCAATTTCTATTGCAAATATTTTAAGGGGAGGTCACTCTTGGAACCATGCACTGGGTCATGTTCTTCTTCCTTCTAGAAGATGACAACTTGATTCTGTATGTCAAGGTGTCCACAATATTTTCTGGTAGCAGGGGCCAGGCTGGATGTTTGTGGACCTAGGTTTTCAGATTGGATATTGTTACCAATTGGATGATCTTGACATTGTAGCCCTGAGTTTAACTGCTTCCGTTTAGGTGAGCCAGGCTTGGTTCAGATTTCCACAGTCTCCATTTTATTTTTTCTTCCATACAGAAGGCTGTTCTGAGTCAGTCTCCAGAAACATTTGTTCACAGAAAACAGGCTTGGAACTTGAGTTTATGCCATCATTTCAGACTATGTCGGAGAAAGTTGGAAGAAATGCTGTGGATTATTTCTCAGATCTACTTCCTGGAAATAGGGGTAGGGATTTGAACTATAAAACCATCTTCACCACCATAATTCCTAATAGGAAGTAGAGGCAGGAGACAAGGGTAAAGGTTTCTAGATATAAGACTCAAATTACATGAAGACACGCTTACCCTTTGGATTAACATCTCCTATCTACAAGTTTTCAGAGAGAACAGGTTGAGTGCTTTGGATCCCAGTCTCCCTTATACTTTTTGTTAGGAAAAGATAGGCCTTGGGCCTTAGGCCAGTGTCCCCAATCCAAATCCTGAATGACAGGATGACGTATTACTCCCTGTGTAGTGAAAAGTGGATATCACTGAGAAAATTCACATCAACACTGAGAAGTCATTAGTCTATGTAGAGCAGAAGGTGTCCAAGACAGCCTCCTAACCGTCCTCCAATTGAATGTGGTGTCCACATTACAAATTTAATTAGAAGTCTACGGTATATGCAGGCAGTCAATGATCTTTACTTTGCCTCTAGTTTTGTCTGTTTGTCAGGAAAACTAACTTATGTTTGTGGAGGCAACAGTCACACATTGACCAGGGTGATAATTGAGCCAGAGTATGCTATGAGGCAGCAACTGGATAGTGGTGAAAACAATAGCCGCCATTTTTCTGTATTGTAAGAAAAATGGTGAGTCATTGTGAGGATACCATTTAATAGTGGAAAGAACAGCTGCCTCACAATTTCTCTATACCAAACCTCAGATCACAAATTCTGAGAGGGCCTGGCTGAACCACCAAGGAAAGAAAACTGATATATTGACATTGAGGGTATTCTATCGACGTCTTCTGAAGAGGCTTATTTTTGCCTACCAGAGAAAGTAAGGTGTAAGTCGCCTGGTAATCTTGTGACAAAAATTAGGGAATATCGTGATACTCAGGAGGCTTCCCTGCTGGATTCACCTCACCAACAAGAGACATGCCTGAGGCCATGACAGGGAATCACGTGATATTGGGTTGATGGTGTGGTGCTCACTTTAGAGTGACTATTCTCATTTCTTGATAAAATTTAGATAACCACTGAGAAAATGGTAGTGTCTGTAGGACATAGGCACCTAACAGTCCTTCAATCGAAAGGTCATTTAGGCATGACATGGTAACTCTTAAAGACGAAGGAATAGGTTAACAGCCAATTTTTGTTAGATAAGTGGCCTTAGGTTTCATCTGTGGTCAGGCAACCTGCTTGACCACCTTGGAAGCTACAATCGAATATTAACTGCATTGATATTTGGAGGCTGAGTTTACTTGACAAAGTTACTTTAGAGCAGTGTAAACTGTAAGCACCATTTTGCTGTAGTACAGCAAATACGTTGTGTCCACATGAGTATAAGTCTGAACAGCTTCATGTGGGACTCCTGCACTTTTCTTTTATGCGGATCTTCAGCTACTACTGTTGATAAGGAAATGCTTAAAAAGCAATGACTCAATGCTGAATATTGAAAATAAGTGTTTAGGAGATGAGTTTTGGAAACAGTTATTTGAAAATAGGAGAAGAGGAACAAGGTGGAAATAACCTGAAAATCACTTAGAAATCACTATGGAATCCTGCGGAGATCCAGTAAACACCTAGTGGAATTCACATGGGGATCAAGGAATACCCAGCACTAATCTGGTATCTACCAAGTGACCAGTCTTATTGCTGTGGACATAGGTTTTCACTTTACCTAATATAATGAACCAGGCTTCAGAGCATGAATCATATTGCAAATGAGTTTACCTTATATATGAGATTGGCTTGGTGTTGTGTTTTCTAACATCCACCCAACTTACTACAATTCTAGCAGAAAATTGTCTCCTAGCCCATGGATTTCCAATGACTTTTCCTTTCTTACTAAGAATGTCTTGTGACCATTTGCCAACTCCTCTACCTAAAGATTCATTATGTAAATTTAAGCTAGATTTTGTGGGCCAAGGTCTGCACTCTAATTCCTAGAAATAGGAGCAATATTTAGTTGTGATTCCAAGCTCCCCAGTCAAGTTTTTAAAAAATAGTCCAGTCTTTAGCCAGGTTTCTTAGTGCCCACACTACCTTCTCTTACCAGAAGAAAGGCTTGGTGCTGCAAGGTATGGTCACCTTTCAATAATTGTCTGAAAGGAAAATGGGTGACATGGGACCAAGTTGTTCTCAAAGTACTGTTAGGATGACACAGGGTTATTGGCCCAGTTTCTATCGTAAATTTTTTCAAAGGAGTACAGTCTTGGAGGCATGCACCAAGTCCTCTATTCCTCCTCTTAGGAGTTGACAGCTTGATTCTGTAGGGCAAGTTGTCCACAATAGTTTCAGGTAGCAGGGGCCCAGCTGGATGTTTGTAGGCCTAGGTCTTCATACTGGATATTGTTAGCAATTGGATTATATTGATGTTGTGGGCCTGGACTTTATGTCCTTTTAGGAGGTTCCTGCTTGGATAGGTTTCCACAGTCTCTGTTTTATTTTTTATTCCATAAAGAAGGCTTTTGCTTAGAGACAAGGACTTCAGGCAACATTTGTTCACAGAGAACAGGCTTGGACTTGTGGGTTTACGTCACCATTTAGTCTGTGTCAGAGTAAGTCTTAAGATATGCTCTGGGCTAAATTTTCAAATCTACTTTCTGGAAATAGAGTTAGGAATTATAACTGCAATCAAGGACAGCACATTGGATCCAATAGGAAATGCAGGCAGGAGACAAAGTTCAAGGTTTTGTAATGAGACTCAAATTACCTAAGGATAGACTTACCCTGTGGTTTAAGTTATCCTATCTACTACTTTTCAGAAAGGATAGGCTTAGTGCCTTGTTTCCCAGTCTCTCCTCTACTTTTTGTTAGGAAAAAACAGGCCTTCTGCCTTGGGCCCATGTCACCAATCCACATCCTCACATGGGAAGATGATGTAGTGCTTTCTTTAAAGGGACGAGTGCATATAACTGAGAAAATTCACATCAACACTGAGAAATCCTTAGTATATGTGGAACTGAAGGTGGCCGAGACAGATTTCATACTGACCTCCAATCGAATGTCATGTCCACATTAAAAAACTTATGTGAGTTTAGCAGTATATGCGTGCAGGCAATGATCTTTAATTCACCTCTACTTTTGTCTGTTTGTCAGGAAAACTGCCTTTGTCAGTGGAGGCAGAATTCGCACATTGGCTGCATTCAAATTTAAGCCTGAGTGTGCTGTGAGGAAGCTAATGGATAGCAGTTGATACCATAGCTGCCACATTCCTTTATTGTAGAAAAAATGCTGAATCACTGTGAGAATACCTCTTCATTTCTAAAAGAACAAAAGCTTATGAATATCTCTATATCAAACCACAGACAAAAATCTGCATGAGACTGGCTTAAGATATATGAAAAAAAAAATGAGATAATGTCATTGAGGCAATTTCTTCAATTTGTTCTGAAAAGGCTTGTATTAGCCTATCAGAGGTAATGAGGTGGAACTCGCCTGGAAATCTTGTACTAAAAATAGGGATATTCGCGATACTCACGAGGCTTTCCTGCGGGATTCACATGACTAGGAAGAGACTCGCCTGAGGGCAACACACGAAAATCATGTGAAATTGGGGTGATGATATGGTGTTTGCTTTGTGTTACCCTTCTACATTCCTTGATAAAATTCACATAAGCTGCAGGAAATAAGATTACCTGTGTAACACAACCACCTAACAGCCCTTCAATCAAAAGGTCATGTGTGTATGAGAAGATGTGCTTGAGGAAAGTGGCATAGGCTAACACAAACTTGTTCAATAACTGCTCTGAGTTTTGTCTCTGGTCAGAAACTTGCTTGTATACGATATGAGCAGAGGTCACACATTAACCTGAATTGAAATTCAGAGGCTGAGTCTGAATGACAAAGCTACCTAAGAGGTGTGGTGACTCTAAGCCCCTTCAGGCTGTATTGTAGCAGAAATGCTGAGTCATTGTGAGCATAACACTTATTGATTCTGGTGGGAGATCCACACTATTCTTGAAGGTGAACTTTAGGCCACTACTGTAGAGAAAAACAAGGTCAGCACCTTGGTTCCTAATAGGAAATAGAGGCAGGAGACAAGGTCTTAGTTTTCTAAACAAGACTCAAATTATATGAGATCAGCTTGCCCTTTGCACTAAGTTCTATCTACTAGTTTTCAGAGAGGATGTGCTTAGTGATTTGGGTTCTCAGTCTCCCTTTTAGTTTTTGTTAGGAAACAACAATGCCTTCGGCTCATGTCACCAATCCATATCCTCACAAGGGAGGATGAAGCTGTGCTCCATTTGTAGTGACAAGGGCATTGGACTGAGATAATTCACATCACCACTAAGAAGTCATTATCTACATGGAGCAGAGGGTAGTAGAGACAGCCTCCTCCTCAAACAAGTGTTTTCGAAACACGTTACATAAACCCTTATTTTCAATATTTCAGCATTGAGTCATTGGTCTATAAGCAAATTCTTCTCCTCAGCAGTAGCCTAAGGTTCACCTTCAAGAATAGTGTGGATCTCCCACCAGAACCATTAAGGGGTATGCTCACAGTGACTCACACATAACCATTCGATTGAAGGGCTGTTAGGTGGCTCTGTTACACAGGTAATCTTATTTTCTCAGTGCTTATGTGAATTTTATCAAGGAATGTAGAAGGGTAACAAAAAAGTGAGCGTCACGGCATCACCTCAATTTCACGTGATATTTGTGTGTTGCTCTCAGGTCAGTCTCTTCTTGGTCACGAGAATTAGGAAGGAAAGCCTCATGAGTATAGAGAGATTTCCTAATTCTTGGTACAAGATTTCCAGGCGAGTTCCACCTCATTACCTATGCTAGGCTAATACAAGCCTTTTCAGAACACATTTAAGAAACTGCCTCAATGTCAGTATCTCAGCTATTTTTCCATATTGGTTAAGCCAGTTTCTTGCAGATTTTTAGTCTCTGGTTTGATATAGAGAAATTCTAAAGCAACCATTCTTCACAATGATTCAGCATTTTTCCTACAATAAAGCAAATAGTTGCTATGGTTTCAACCGCTATCTATTTGCTGCCTCATAGTACACTCAGCCTCAATTGTGAACATAGCCAATGTACGACTTCTGCCTCCACTGACATAGGCAGTTTTCCTGACAGACAAAAGTAGATGTGAATGAAAAATCATTGATTGCTTGCATATACCATTAATCTCACATCAGTTTTATAATGTAGACATGACATTCGATTGGAGGTCAGTACGAAGTTGTCTCGGCCATATTGCGTTCCATGCATACTAATGATTCTTCATTGTTGATGTGAATTTTCTCAATTATATGCACTTGTCGCTTCAATAAAATCACTACATCATCTTCCCTTGTGAGGATGTGGATTGGTGACATGGGCCCAAGGCAGAAGGCCTCTCTTTTCTTACAAAAGTAGAAGGGAGACAGGGAACCAAGGCAGTAAGCCTATCCTCTCTGAAAACTATTAGATAGGATAACTTAACCTACAGGGCAAGTCTGTCCTCATGTAATTTGAGTCTTATCTTGACACTTAGGACATTGTCTCCTGCCTGCATTTCCTATTGGGATCCAGAGTACTATTTTTGGTTGCAGTAACAATCCTTACCTCTATTTTCAGAAAGTAGATTTGAGCAATTAGCCCAGAGTTCCAAACCTGTACTCTGTGAACAAATGTTGCCTGAATTCTTATCTCAAAGCAAAAGCCTTCTTTAGAAAAATAAAATAAAACCAAAACCGTGGAAATCTTAACCAAGCCTGGACATGGTTGAAGCCCAGGCTGACATCATCAAGATCATCCAATTGTGAACAATGTCCAGTCTCAAGAATTCGGCCCACAAACATCTACACCGGTCCTTGTTACCTGAAAATCTTGTGGACACCTTGTCCAATAGAACCAAGCTGTCATTTCCTAGGAGGAGGAAGAATGGAGGTCTCTGTGCACACCTGCAAGAATGTACTCCCTTGAGAGAATTTACAATAGAAATTGGGACGATGGCACCAACCCTGTGCCATCCAAACAGTACATTCAAAAATCCTAGTACGTCACCAATTTTCCATTTAGACAATTATTGAAAGGTGATCATATCTTGCAGGACCAAGCCTTTCTTCTGGTAAGCAAATATAGTGTGGTTACTAAGAAACCTGGCCAAAGCCTGGACTATTCTTTAAAACACTCTATTGGGGAGCTTGGAATCATAAACCAAATAGTGCATCTATTTCTAGGAAGTAGAGTGGAGACTTTGCCCCACAGAGTCTAGCCTAACTTTACATAATGAATCTTTACATAGAGGACATGGCAAATGGTCACAAGACATTCTTGGTAGGAAAAGAAAAGGCATTGGAAGTCCATGGCTCAGGAGGCAGTCCTCTGCTGGAAATGGGGTGACTTGGGTGGTCATTGGAAAAGACAACACCATGGCAATCTCATATATAAGGTAAACTCGTTTTCAATACAATTCATGCTCTGAAGCCTGGTTCATTCTAGGAAATAAAGTGAAAACCGACGGCCACAGCAACGAGACTGGTCAATTGGTAGATACCAGATTAGTGCTGGGTATTCCTTGATCGCCATGTGAATTAAACCTGGTTTTTACTTAATCTCCATGTGATTCCCTAGTGATTTCTAAGTAATATCGAGGTGATTTCCACTTTGAAGTGACATGTGCATTGCAATGGGAAAATTTACATCAACACTGAGAAGTCATTATCTACAAGAAACTGAGACAGCCTCCTCCTCAAACAAGTGTTTTCAACACTCATCTTATAAACATTGATCTTCAATATTCATCTTCGAGTCATTGGCCTTTAAAGAAATTTCTGTTGACAGCAGTGGCCAAAGTTCCACAAAAAATAATAGTGCGGGAGTCCCACATGAAACCGTTAAGTATGATACTCACAATGACTCAGAATTTTTGCTATAATACAGCAAAGTGGCGCTTACAATTTACAATGCTCAAAAGTAGTTTCATCAAGTAGATGCAGCCTCCAAGTATCAACGCAGTTCATGTTCGACAGCAGCTTCCATTGCATTCAAGCAGGTTGCCTGACCACAGATAAAACCTAAGGCCAGTTATATAACAACAATTGTCTGTTAACCTATGGTGATGTCCTCTGCGAACCTTCTCGTGCAGACATGACATTTCAATTGAAGGGACATTAGGTGGTTATCTTACATAGACACTATCATTTTCTCAGTAGTTATCTAAATTTTACTAAGGTTTGGAGAAGGGTAATTCAAAAGTGAGCATCACACCATGAACCCAATATCATGTGACACCCTGTGATGCTCTCAGGCCTGTCTCTTGGCACTCAAGTGAATCCCGCAGGGAAGTCTCATGAATATCACGAGATTCCCAAATTCTTGTTATGAAATTTACAGATGACTTCCACCTCACTTTCCTCTGCTAGGCTAAAATAAGCCTCTTCAAAACACTTTGATCGAACAGCCTTAAAGTTAATATCTCAGTATTCTATCCTTAGTGGTTAAATCAATACCTCTCAGAATTTGTAGTCTTGGGTTTGGTATAGAGTAATTGTGATGCTGCTGTTCTTTCCACCATCAAGTGTTACCCTCACAATGATGGCATTTTTCCTGCAATACAAAAAAATAGCAGCTATTGTATATACCGCTATTCAGTTGCTGCCTGACAGCACACTCAGGCTCAATGATCAATGCCACCAATGGGCAACTGTTGCCTCCACAAAAATAAGGCTGTTTTCCTGACAAACAGACAAAACTAGAGGCGAATCAAAGATTATTGACTGCCCGCATATACCGTAGACTTCAAATTAGATTTGTAATGTGGACACAACATTCGATTGGAAGACAGGAGGATGTCTCAGGTACCTTCTGCTCCACATAGACTAATGACTTCTCAGTGTTGATGCAAATTTTCTCAGTGATATGCACTTTTCACTACAAGGGGAGCACTACATCATTAACCCTTGTGAGGATATGGATTGGTGACACGGGCCCAAGATACAAGGCCTGTATTTTCCTAACAAAAAGTAGAAGGGAGACTTGGATCTAAAATTCTAAGCCTGTCCGCTCTGAAAATGAGTATATAAAAGAAGTGAATCCAAAGGGTAAGTCTGTCCTCATGTAATTTGAGTCTTATCCAGAAACTTAGGGCCTTTTCTGGCTTCTATTTCCTATTGGGAACCAGGATGCTGACCTTGGTTTTACAGGTCCAAGCCCTACTCCTATTTTCAGGAAGTAGATCTGAGAAATTAGCCCATAGCATTTCTTTCAACTTTCTCCAGCATAGACTGAAATGGTGGTATAAGCCCAAGTTCCAAGCCTTTTTTCTGTGAACAAATGTTGCCTTGGCCCTGGTGCAAAAGAAAAGCTTCTTTATGGAAGAAAAAACAAAACAAAGTCTGTGGAAATCTGAACCAAGTCTGGACCACCTTAAAGAAAGCAGTTTAACTCAGGGGCACAACATCAAGATCATGTAATTGGTAACAACATTCTGTCTGAAGACCTAGGCCCACAAACATTCAGCATGGCACCAGCTACCTGAAACTTCTGTGGACACCTTGGCCTACAGAATCAAGCAGTCATCTTGTAGAAGGAGGAAGAATGGAGGACTCAGTGCATGGTACCAAGACTGTCCGTCATATAAAGTATTTACCATAATACTGGGCCAAAGACACCAACCTGTGTCATCATAACAGTACATTCAGCACAAACTGTGTCCACGTCACCAATTTTTCCTTTGATACAATTATTTAAAGGTGACCATCGCTTAAAGCACCAAACCTTTCCCCTGGCAATAGAACATAGTTCGGGCACTAAGAAACCTAAATCAAAGCCTAAACTGTTTTGCAAGTTACTTGATTCGAGACCCTGGAAGCTCAGCCAAGCATTGCTTTAATTTCCAGGAAGTAGAGTGGAAACCTTGGCACACAAGAATTCAGCCTAACTTTACTTAACGGATCTTGAGATAGAGGACTTGGCACACAGTCACAAGACCTTCTTGGTATGAAAAAATGTCCATGGAAGTCCATGGCCCAGGCCCCAGTCCTCTGCCAGAATTAGGGTAAGTTGTGTGGGCGTTTCAATACACAATACCATGGCGGTCTCATTTACAGGGTACACTCGAGTGCCAAAGATTTCACACACTGAAGCATGATTCATTGTAAGAGGTAAGGTGAAACCCTACAGCAAAGGCAACAAGACTACTCACCTTGTAGTCACCAGATTCCTGCAAGTTCTTCCTTGATCACCACATGAATCTTGCCAGGTATTCACTCGACCTCCATGTAATTCCCTGGTGATGACTATGTGATTTTCAGGTGACTTCCACCTTATTCCTCAAACAAGTGTTTTCAAAACACGTATCATAACCTCTTATTTTAAATATTTCAGCATCAAGTCATTGGCCTTTAAGCAATTTCTCCTTGATAGTACTAGCCTAAGGTTCACCTTCAAGAATAGCGTGGATCTCCCACCAGAACCCCTTAAGGGTTCTGCTCACAATGACTCAGGATTTCTTCTACAATACAGCATAATGGCGCTTTAAATTTCCAATGTTCAAAGGTAGCCTCCTCATTCAGACTCAGCCTCTAAATTTCAACTTGGTAAATGTGTGACCGCTGCTCACATTGTATACAAGCAGGTTCCTGACCAGAATCGAAACTCAGGGCAGTTACTGAATGACAAGTCTGTGTGAGCTTATGCCTGTCCTTAAGCATGTCTTGTCATGCAGACATGACATTTTGATTGAAGGATTGTAAGGTGGCTGTGGTACACAGGTAATCTTATTTTCTCTGTGCTTATGTGAAATTTACCAAGGAATGGTACCTAGCAGGGCGCGCCCAACTGCTTCTAGGGGTCAGCAGTTGCGCCAGCTCTGCGGGTAGGGGTGGGGTGTCTGCTCAAGATTTCGTCCCCACCCAGAGTACTTGTTGCAGGCTGGCTGCCTTCAGGGCGAGGTGCAGTGGTGGCTCCCTCTAAGCCGTCTCCTGTAAGAAGCGCGCGGCCTCGTCTGCTTGTGTGTGTGCTGGTGTGCAGATGTGTGCTCATGTCAGCTGTATGTATGGTTGTGTGCGCGCGTATAGTTGTGTGTGTGCACCCAGGCCTGGAGCCAGGAGATCCGAAGCCGAGGGTAGGGACGGAGAGGCAGCAGTGATGAGCCGGCAGCAGCGACCCTTCCGCAGGAGCTGGGGCTGGAGGCAGTGGCGGAGCAGGGCGCACGCACAACAGGACGCGCGGGCGGGATGTGGGGCCCCGCCGGGACTCCGCAGACGATAGTGATCGCGGGCCGCCGCTGACCTGCCTGTGCTGCTCCCGGCCAGCGCGGTGAACATGCAGGCTCCTTTTCACTAGGAGATTTTGGGGGGAAAAAAGCCGGGAGGGAGGGAGACGGAGAGGGAAGGCGCGGGGAGCTAGTGCGTCCGCTGGAGCACAGTCCACTATGCTCTTACATGCCTTCAGCTCTGGAAGATGGCAGGATGTCGTGCATCACTTGGGCGGTTTTCTTGTAAACCTTGCTTTGAATTGTATGTGCTGCCATCTGCAGAACGGAACAGTATTTCAATGTGGAGGTAAGATTACCAGGCTTCCTTCCTTTCCCCGGCCCGGCTGCTCTTGAGTCTCTTTGGTTGCCTCCCGGATCCCGGTCGCTCAGAGTGAGGTCTGAGTAGTGTCCTCTCCAGCCAGTGTGGGTGATGGATGCGCTCAGACCGAGTCTGTTAACCTCAGGGAACAAAGCAGGATGCTGCGCGCTCGGCCACGGAGGCGCCGTCCTCTCTCTTACCAGGAGAGGGGGACGTGTGGCCCCAGGAGGCGGCCCTAGTTGGGGGGAATCCTCTGCTCTGGTACACAGGGCTCACTGCCTGGCATCGGTGCCGCCCGGCATTATTCTGGGAACTTCTGTCCCTGTGTGCCAGGTCTAACAAAGGGGATTAAAAGCAGAATCTGCAGGGTGGGGTGGGGGGCGGGGTGGGAACGCTGCTGCATTTAATGATGTTAGTGTATGTTAACATTTGACTAGCCTCTTTTTTCCTTTAGACCTAAGTTAATACGCCATAACTGGAGCTGTCTACAGAGGATTCCACAGAGGATGTGGAATCCATCTCTTTTTAAGTGTCTGCTCCTCCCCTCCCTCGCCATGCGAACCTCAACGTGGCCCAGTGCAATAGTTCTGAGGTGTGTTTTAAATTTGATTTCACACTCACGTGGTAGAAAGGGAACATTTTAGAATTGGCTTGAATTCGATAGTTCTAGGAATAGGCAGACACAAAGCCAAAGGGAACTTAAGGGTTAGGACTTGCCAGACCTCTGCCAGAGTCCCCTTCCTGTCATGGACTGGGTACTGAAGCCAATGGTGCCGTGAGTCTGCGGAGGCGTGTGTGCACCTGGTTACCCCGCACACGATAGGGTCCTGCACAGCAGGAACAACTTGTGAGATAAGACTCCTTCGGATCAGAGCTGTCTCTGGCATCTCAGAAAAATTTAGTCTCTTGAAAATCATGTGATTTTTATCTCATATTGTTGATCCTTTAGAGCTTCCTGTCATTTTGTTGGGAATGTATTTACTCCATAGCAGGACCTTTTGCACACTATTTAAACATTTCATGTAAGAGATTTACATATAAAGTGTGCATAAGTGCCATATATGAGAGCATATTCTGACATCACTGTTTATAGAAACCATTTTTAGGACTCCATGTAATAAGTGATGGTTGGTAAAGAAAGTATTTGAAAAAGTAACAACCATTATTAAATAAGTTGAAGTTCACAGATGTTAAGTAGGATATTATGCAAAAAATCCAATTTGAAAACCAAATTTTTTTAACCCTTTGGAAAAAAACTTTTTCTGGATAAAAAGAGATGGAAAGGGGATGAGTGTCCAGACTGTTCTTCATTGCAAATTTGAACTTTTGGAATTGCATGCCACAGATGTTTATATCTAACATTTAGATCAAGAGATAATGTTGAACTGAAGACGTCATTAATTTATAGACTGGAGGAATGTAAGTGGCAGGCTGTTACTTATAATGTTACAAATAGAAGGTCTATGGTCTCAGATGGTGGTACTGGTGGTGGAACGGTGGGCCTTAGGAGGTGCTCAGAATTAAGTGCTAGGTTCTGTCTTGTTCACCAAGGCTGCCAGCTTTGGGAAAGTCTTGCCTTTGCTTTCAGAAGTCTTTGTCATAGCATCAGAGTTTTGATGATTATTTGCTTTCTTTCTGAGGCTAAACATAAACTTGATTGTAGCCCTTCCTAGCTTGAATACCTCAGTCATTTAAATCAGATATTATTATGCTATAAAAAGTTATGATTTTACTAAAAAAAAAGATTTCCATTATATCTTCTCTTTATTCAAGGTATGTGTGAAAAGAGAGTTTATCCGGGGCAGAACTACTTCCCCATTTTTAGAGTGTATTTATTATACAATGCAAAGATTATGAAAGATGAGGCATTGCCATCTGAGACCTTTTTTGATATACAGATTTCTAATGATTGAGATTATGTTTTAAAGTTTGTATTTTTCCTAAATAGTTTAAGCACTTGACCATATTCTTAGTTAGCTTTATATACCTCTTTATGTGTAATGATACCCCCTCTCTCTCTTTTAATTGTAAGTGTAGCTGTTGGTTAATTCGATATCCTGTAAAGAACATGAATTTTTGCCCAATTCACTTTTATAGGATGTTTCTTTTTGGTAGGAAATAATTATGGGAAGAATAGGCCATCACGTCATCTTCAGAAAGGGCATTTGAATTATGTTTCTCATTCTTGGTTGCAAAACCTACACTGGCCAGGCTTCATTTGATTGATTCTCAAGGACAGTCTTACAATAAACAACAATGGTACCAATCATGCATGAAGCTCATACGATCATAATTTTTTCTAATGAGCACACCGAGTTATTATAGTTGGAAGGGAGCTGTCATATGCTTTTTGTGATGATGTCTTAGATTACAATGCTTTTGTTCCTCACTGAACTTCACAATTAGTGGCACCCCCATCCTTTTTATCCCTACAATTTAAGGTTTAAAAACCAATATTTTTTTTTCTCCTGGAGGTGAGGAAATTGGATAGAGGTATTCATGTTAACTCTTTCCTGTCTGATTTTTAAGATCATAAACATTTGGAATTTTTAATGATCAGAGCAGAAGATACTTGTTAATATGCTGAAGAAAGTCTGTGACAGAAAGGGAAGGGGTGGGGCATTTTGTTGAGTTGGTTTTGTTTTTAAGAAGCAGAAAGGACCATTTATGGCCGAGGGAGGATCTGACACCCCTGGAGCAGTGCTGTGCAGGAGATACAGTTCATTCCTGTCCTTACCCATTTCAGACAGAACCCCATTTTTCAAGGTGGTCTTTGAGAGCTCACACTTCTTTGTAATGTATTCTATCATCAGCTATAATTAGATTTCGGAGGAAATGTACTGCTTGAGACCTCTGACTTTTTTCTAAAATAGCAGTGACACTCAATTTAACTTAGTATCTAGCTATATTTACAAAGTGTATGATATCTGAAAATAAATGCTATCAAATGAGAAAATGTAAGGTCACACACATTGATAAAAAAAATCAGCAGAGAATGGAAAAACATGGCATTTATATTTAAATGTATCTCTTGAAGACACTTGTTCTAACAAAATTTGTTTATGCCGCCAATAATAATACACAGTGGGGAAAAAAAATGAGTGCTCACCTGGCAAAAACAGGAATTGTTTTTGTGTCTTCAAATGTGAGATTACTCTTGAAATGGACAGATGAAAGCTAAATCAAGATAATCAGAGAGGAGCTATAAAAACCTAGTTATCTAGTTCATCTGTGGAAAAGACAGCGATAAAGCCATCATTAAAAGTTCAGAAGCCCTTGGGTAAAGAAAGGTGGAACATGTAACACATAAAGAAATGTTAAAAAGCAGTATTCCTTTTCAAGCTAGGTTCCAAAAATTTGGCAGAATGATGTAGTTCTCATTCTTTTTCACTAAAAAGCTAATTTCCCCACCTTTAGGTAATGTGAATTTCAACATAGTTAGATGCCCAAAAGTATTATTACACTTAATTACGTTAAATGAGTGTTCTCTAATTAAGAGAATTTGGAAAGGGGCTGGCATGTGAAGAAGTAATCTGCGCTTTCTGTGCTGGTTCTGGGCCTTTCCGATTCAGCCCTGACTGGACCGTGCAGGGCTGACCCAGGCCGCGGGCCCGCAGGCTCCCCAGACTGCAGGTAGCCGGCGCTCGCCGAACCGGCCGGCTCTCTCCTCGAAGATGCAGCGGCAGGACCCTACCTGGGAGACTCCCCGAAACCCGGATCCTGGCCACGGCAGGAGAGCGCACCAACTTCCCAGCGCCCAAGATCAGCTCTGGGGAGTCACAGGGTCACTTATCGTGGGTCCAGAACGGTACCCAAACCCTGGGAAAAGCGGCACAAAGCCGCCGCAGCAAAGCCGCAGGTGTTCCGGAGCTGAGGGAAGGCGGCCGCAGGGCACACAGCCCTGCGCATGCGCGTTCCATCCAGGTGCTGCCGCAGGCGGCACAGAGTAAGAAGTGGCGGAAAAGGGGTAGCGGCTGGTTACTAGGAGACGGGACGCTCGGATGGGACGTCTAGCGCTGCGTGGGCGTGCGCCTGCGCGGCGCGGATGGACCAGGAAGAGGCCTTTCCTAGGCGTCTTGCAGTGAGCAGGTGGACGTATACTCTCTACGTGCGTGGGTGCGCGCACACGGCTTGTAGTCCCCGCGAGAGGGCGGGTCGAGCCAGGTACGCGTGCGCATAGGGACTGGGGGCGCGCGGGACGGAAGCGGAGCGAAGGCGCCGGGGAGGTGGAGGACAAGCCCGCCTCAGGTACAGAGCGTGAGGGCGGGGCCGACCGCGGCGCCGGCCGCCGCTAACCGCCCCCGCTCTTTCTCGCCGGGTCCCGCCTCCCTCCTCCTGCATTGGGGCGGAGCCAGGGCGATTTCGGGGTGGGAAAGGAGGGGAAGGGGCGGAGGATGGACGCTGGGAGGGCCCTGGATCCTTGGCAGAGGCCGAGGCCTGGAAGTGGTCGGGATGAACTCTGGGCAGGATCGCGGGCTGAGAGGCCCGGGGAGGGACCCGGAGCTCCAGGTAGAAGCAGCAGGGATGCACCAGGTTGGGTAAAAGTGGCTTCTGCGTCGGAAGGCCTCTGAGAGAGCAACTGCAAGAGAGCGGGATTTGGGGCTGGGAGCGACCCCCGAAGTAGGTACTCACTGCTTGGCCTGCTGTGAGAGGCAGTAGCGGCAGAGTTGCGGTGCCGGGAATCCCTCCAGGAGCAAACTTTGCTCCTGTTGCCGTTTCTTAGGAGCTTAGGGTTGAGCCCAGTTCCTATGGTGACCGCTTCGCTTCGTGCCGCAGCTGTCCGCTCGGTTGTTGGGGGGACTGTTCTGTTTAGAAACACTCTGGAGTGGAGCTGAGGAATTTGGAAGTCAGAGATTTGGGAGTTCAACTTGGCTCATCCTGACTCCCCACTTCTCACTTTTAAACCTTTTTATAGACTTTGGGAGGTGAAGGGCCGAGATTTACATAGGCATTTGCATGAAAATCTCTTAAAATTTCAGTAGAAATTATACACAGGAAAAGCAGGGTAAGCTGGCTTTCGTTTGAAAAATAATTGAGACAAATTGAATAACTGCTGTGATCATGGACCTGATATCTAAATACATATAGGAATACATTTTTTTCCTGCCAATAAAGTCAAGGATCGTGACTTCAGAAAAGTTGGCAAAGATGACAGTGTCCCAGAGTTTTCTTCTTTCATTTTATGCCCTAATATCTCAGGATATTCCTTGTTTTAAATTTTCTCTACTGGCATTTCAACTACACTTTTTTAATCTGTAAGGCAATAAGCAGAATAACAGTCGATTTTTAAACATAGATTAGTTATAAAGTGTCACTCAAATCTGTCGCCAGGATAAACACATTTTTGTTTTTATTTTAATTGTTCCATGAACTAAATCATTCAGTCTTATTTAGTGAGAAATAATTAGGAAGACACTTTAATGAAATACTTATTTTAAACAATAAACTTTTACATTATTTAAAGGCAGCTTCCAAAACATCTTATTTTGTTTACCACTCACTACTTATACCCCAGCATATAATCAGTTGTGGAGATTTTCTGGGCTCTCTTTTGTTTTTTTGTTGCTTAGTTCAGTTTGTTTTAGGATAATTTGTTCAAAGTGCTCCATGTGCAGATACAGAGCAGGTGTTATTCATTCTCTTTTTCTATCACTCTCCCCTTCTGCTCCCCAGATACAGCCACGATCCTGACTTCTGTGATCTCCATTTCCTTGCTTTTCCTTATAGTTTCTCCGTCTTTTACATGAACATGCACATTCTAGTTTGGCTTGTTTTTGAACTTTACATTAATGAAGTTATACTAAGTTTTCCTTTCCATTTTGCTTCTTTACTCAACATTGTGTTTTTAAGATTTATCCTCATTGTTGCTTGCAGTTTAGTATTCTGTTGTAAGAGTATACCACAATTTATGTACTCTTGATGGACATTAAAGACTTTACAGTTTTGGTTAATGTGAACACACTGCTGTAAAACTTTTTTGTACATCTACTTCATATGATCTTTTGAAGTGAGCTAGTTAGTAAGGTAGTACCGTGTCTTTGTTATGCTAATAAAATCAGTCTATACATTTTTAAATTCTTTTAGTTCTGAAAATCTCCTGAAAACAACAATTTAACCCCTTCTTATGTTTCCAAGAGTTCTTGATGAATGGCACCTCTCCTACAACCATTATTCTATGTTCTTTGAAAAAGACAAGTTACTTCTTTACAGTATATCTAGATTGAAGGAAAGTGGGAGTTTGGGTTTGGATGGAATGACTGGAGAGGCTATTCTTTTTCATAAGAAAACTTAAATTTGTTTGAGGTGAATCTCTAAAACATATATTTACTTATTTTGATTGTAAATACAAAAAGTTATCTCAAAATTATTTACAAAATTTTGTGTGGTTTTCTCCATCCTTCTGTTACTGAGGCTATTCTTCCTACTTCCTACTTTTGGAGACAATTCTATAAAAAGAAAAGAAGTTGACCTGTAGAAGCAGAATTCAGAATCCCATGTAAAATACTCCAGTAGTTTCAATTATTCTATCAAAATATTCAGTAGACACTTGTTCAGCACATATTATATACCTGATAATTTGCTCAACACTAATGATACTTTTTAGCACATGATCTTGCCTCCTTTTTTACTGAAAAATTAAAATTCCACCAGGCGGGAACTTTGTCAGATTTCTACCCCTTCTTATCTAAATCTTCACCTGACCTTGCTATTCTTTCTTGTCTCAGAGGACAGGGCACACCCTTTACCTGGGTTTTTTATTCACTCAGTGGCCTTTCTCCACCAGTGAACTTTAACCTATGTCTTAGAATCTCTATTGTGTTTGTACTGTAGGGCTTCTTAACCTGGAGTTCAGGAATTTTAGGGAGTTCTTGAACCCTGTTCTGTATGTGTTTGCATTTTCCTGAGTAGACCCAGGGCTTTTGTTTAATTCTTTGATATCAAGAGAAACAAGTTTTTCTCTTGTAATGACCCTTCTACAGCCTTGGTTTTCTTCCAACTTTCACTGTCTCTTCTCACAATTGTGCTTCCTAAAAGAAGTGTCCATTGTCTACTGGCTTTACTTTACTAATCATTCATTGATTAGTCTTATTCAGACTTGTTCCTCCCCCATCCCTTCAGTTAAGACTACTTTCTTCCAGTCATCAAAAATTCCTTATTTCAGAAATGTTTTATTGAGAACCAACTTTGTGCTGGGCGTTTTTCTAGGCATTAGGGATATAAATAACAGTGATCATACAAGAGCCTAGATCTCTTGGAGCTTACATTCTAATAGGGTGAGACAGACAAAAAACAAGTGAAGAAATAAATGATATAATTTCAAATAATGTTAGTAAAAATAGCCTAATGAGAGAGTGAGTAGGGGAGAGGCTGCTTTAGGTGAGAGGTCAGGGAAGACCCTCTGATGTTTCAGATAAAGAGAGTTGTGGGTAAGAGGGAGCCAGCCATGTAGAGGGCTAAGAGAGTGTTCCTGACACAGGGGAAGCAAGGGCAGACTCCTAGAAATGGAATGAGATTGGTACAGAAAGGGACAGAAAGAAAACCGATAAAACTGGTGGGTGAACAAAGAAGAGAGTACTAGGTCTGTTTAGGGAGATGAAGGCAGGGCCAAATCATGTAGGACCTTAAAAAGTTTGAGTTTTATTCTAATTACAATGGAAAGCTATTGTTTTTAGAAGGATCTCACAGTTTTGATATATATTAGATGAATTTTTTTCCAACTTTATTGAAATAGACAATTAGTTGCTCATATTTACATTGTACAATTCAATGAGTTTTTTTTTTTTTTCAGTTAGAGTTGGCATACAATAATATATTAGTTTCAGTTGTAGGGCATAGTGATTAGAGATCTATATAATTCACGAAGTCATGACCCCACTATCTGCTACCCCTCTTCCCTCTTAACGTATTTATTACATCATTATTAACTATTTTCCTTATGCTACACTTTATATCTTCACGTCTCTTTTGTAACTATCCATTTGTACTTCTTAATCCCTTTGCCCCTTTTTGCCATCCTCCCTATCCCGCTCCCATCTAGTAGCCCTTGAAATACTCTCTGTATCTGAGTTTATTTACATTTTTGTTGTTGTTTATTTTGTTCTTTAGATTCCACATATACATAAAATCATGTGATATTTGTCTTTATCTGACTTATTTCATTCAGTGCAATACCCTCTAAGTCCATCAAGGCAATATCTTTTTCTATCCCCTTCCTTTTAGTCTGTGTGTGTCTTTTAATCTGAATTGAGTCTCTTGTAGACAGCATATGTAGGGGTCTTGTTTTCTTATCCATTCAGCCATTCTATCTTTTGGTTGGAGCACTTAATTATTTTCCATTTAAGGTACTTGTTGATAGGAATGTACTTATTACCATTCTCATTCCCGTTTTTGACATATTTTTTTTCTTAAAGAAGTCCCTCCAGTATTTCCTGTTGCTTGGTGTTGATAAATTTCTTTAGCTTATTTTTTGTCTGGGAAACTCTATCTGTCCTTTGACTGTAAATGATAGCTTTGCTGGATAAAGTATTCTTGGTTGTAGATCCTGGGTTTTCATCACGAATATTTTGTGCCAAACCCTTCTGTCCTGCATAATTTATTTTGAGAAATCAGCTCCCCATCTTATGGGTGCTCTCTTATAGGTAACTAACTGCTTTTCTCTTGCTGCTTTTAAGATTATCTTTTTGTATTTAACCTTTGGCATTTTAATTATGATGTGTCTTTGAGTTCATCTTATTTAGGACTCTGAGCTTCCTGGGGTTGTATGTCTATTTCTTTCACCAGATTAGGGAAGTTTTCCATCATTATTTCTTCAAATAGCTCTTCAACTTCTTCTTTTCCTTCAGGTACCCCATGACATGGATATTTTTACATTTAATTGTGTCCCATAGGCTCCTTAAATTATTATTATATTCTTGGCTTCTTTTTTCTTGTCATTTGATTGAGCGTACTTGGCTTCCCCATCCTCTATATTGGTGGTTTGATTATTTTCTTTATCCACTCTGTCGATTCCCTCTAATATATTCTTCATCTCAAATAATGTGTTCTTCATTTCTGACTTGTTCCCTTTTATAATTTCCATTTCCATTTTTATGTTTTTTATTGCTTTGTTAAAGTTCTCACTGAATTCATCTACACTTCCCCTAAGTTCATTGAGCATCTTTATAATCATTTTTGAACTCTGCATCTGTTAAGATTGCTTGACTCCATTATTCCTGGATCTCTGTTCTGGTTTCTGCTTCTTTGTCATCCCATTTTGGCTGCCTTTCTGTGTCTTTCCATGTACTAAGCAAAGCTCCTAAGTCTCCCAGTCTTATTAGCGTGATTTTGTGTAGTAGGTGTCCAGTAGCACAGTCCTGGGAAGGGTTTAACAGCAGACCAAGTTTAGACCCAGACTGTGCTGCTCTGGGACCATCTGTTAAGACTTAGCAAGCAATCCACAGATGCTATGCTTATATTTGCCTAAGAGGACACACCTGGATGTGGCTTGAGTGGGGCTATGAGGTAGGGGAGGCAGAGTTTCAGGGAGTCCCCTGGGCGGAGTGACCTCTGTTATCCAGTTTGATGATGTCTCCCCTATGGCGGCACTTTTCCTGCACTGTTGGAATGGGGAGGGCTCAACAGAGGAACAGTGGATACACCAGCACTTCCGTCCAGGAGAAATCCTCACCTCCGGCCCTCACTCTGACAACTCAACGTCTCCCTGTAAGTCCCTGGTGGCCCGCTGCCCAGCAGCTGACCTGGCTCTGGTGCTCAGAATGAGCAGGTCTGTCACCACAAAACTCCAGTTGCAGACATGGCCCTTTTAAGAGGAACGTCTGCTGCTGCTGGCTGCCACAACCTCTGTCCCACCCAGCCACTTGGGACCAGGCAGCCTCGTGTCTTCGCCCCCTCCTACCTTCTTTCATTGCAAGGTGATTTCTTATTTTTATTTCTCTCCCTAGTTGTAGTGTTTCTGTTCATCTAGATCCCAGGCAACTTTGCTTGCTATTTGCTCTGTGTTTCTTTCACAACTTTGATTTGGTTGCAAGAGGGAAGAACAAAGCCCCTATCATCTGTGCCATTTTTTCCTGATCTCAGGATCTCACTACTTTAAAGTGAATGTTTTAATTACAGTCTGGAAGATAGTTTGTAGGGAGCTACAGTAGAAGCAGAAAGAACAGTTAGGAAATACGGCAAGAATCCACACAGGAGGTGATGGTGAATCACAGAGATGGTAATAAAAGTGCAGATAAGTGGGTAGAGTGGGATATATTTTGGAGTTAGAACAGCGGTCCCCCACCTTTTTTGGCACCAGGGACCAGCGCTCCTATGAGAATCTAATGCCTGATGATCTGAGGTGGAGCTGAGGTGGTGATGCTAGTGCTGGGGAGTGACTGCAAATACAGGATGAAGTTTGCTCGCTGGCCCGCCACTCACCTCTTGTTGTGCAGCCTGAGTGCTAATAGGCTATGGACTGGTACTGGTCTGCGGCCCAGGGTTTGTGGACCTCTGAGTTAGAACCAACAGGGCTTGCTCATGGATTTGATGGGGGTCAGGGAAGGAGGAAACAAAGACAAGCCCTTGGTTTTTGACCTTGGGTACTGCACAGATGGTAGTACCATTTGATGTGGGAAAGACTGCGAAGGAACATGGTGGAGGTGAGGTTGAGAGCAGGAGTGGTGGGGGAAATTAAGAGGCCTGTTTCAGACATGTTAAAGTTGCAATGGCCATGGACATCCAATAAACATGAGATGATGTGTTATGTGCTCCAACAGAAGTGTGGTCATAGGTTTTATGGAACATGGAAAATACATTCTAAGTCTTTTGGAGGGAAGTAGAAGTCAGAACTATGTTTTTGTAGTCCTTTTTCTGTATTCCGGTGGCATTTGCGTGCATCCCTCTTATGTGGCAATGTTCATGCAGCACTCTAAGTTCTGATTTATTTGTTCTGGACTTCTCTATATTCTTTGAGGGTCGAAATTGTAGGTTTTTATTTTTCATCATTTTGTCTCCAGAATCTAATATTGGTTCATCCTTATTCTACCTATTTAGAAATTTGTTTGTTAAGTGAATAAATGTGACTGCGACAGTCCCATAGTATGAACTGAAACAGTGATAATATGAATGGAAGAAATGTGTTTGAGAGATATTTTAGTGAAAAGATCAGTAGAACTTGATGGCCAATAGATACGCTGAGTCAGTGAGAGAAATTAGTGATAATAATTGTAAATAATAATGGATATAACACTTATTTTTGTGAGGCAGTATTTTAAGTACTTTACATGTATTAACTTGTTTAATCCTCAGAAAGACTCTATGAGGCAAGTACTGCTATCATCCCCCTTTTATTGATGACGGAGTCATAGCCAGAGGAGTAACTTGCCCATGGTTATTCAACTAAGAAGTGACAGAACAAGCATGGTGCTCATCAGCAGTGTGATACTAAAGAACGTGCTCTCAACCACTACACCATGTTGCTTCCCAGTGAGAATGATTGTGATTCTAGCTTGGTGTTTATGAGGACGATTTTTCACTTGCTCATTCCTTTCTGAGATCTGTACAGGAACACAGTTCCATTCATAGTTCTGTTTTGAGATCATGGGAATGTGGAAGGTATTGAGGTGGCAGGCCAGGCCTGGTCATTTCAGATACACTGATTTCTCTCCCTTTATATTGCCTCAAAAGCTGGCACAGAGGAAGCAGCAGCTCATACTGTGATTGCTCACACTTGTCAGATAAACTGTTGGCGTCTTCCTACTTTTAATTTCTACACTAGCCTGATAGGTAATTTTATAGAATTCCCACTTGAGTATTCAGTTGATCAAAGAGAAGAGGGAAAGTTCAATTTTGTTAGCTTTAGTACACTATTTGCTTAGCAACTTCTACAAATTTTTGTGACACCTTCTCATTATACAAAGAACTCTGTGCATGTTAGGGGCAGTACAGATTGCTCTAGGACATTGCTTGTTCTTAAGATTCTGATGACGGTGTGAAGAAGACATATCCAGAAAAAACAAGTAGCTACCTAAATTGTTCTATAACTAATATATACAGAAGTCTCAGTGAAGATGTGGTCACTGTTGGAGAAGACAGAGAGAAAACTTCCTAGAGAATATGGAATTCAAACAGCCTTCGAAGTATCTTCAGTTAGATGGAGAGAAGGGTGAGGGCAAGGCTTAAGAACAAAAGATAACATGTTTCTCAGTTTTTAAAGAATGTGTAGAGTACTTTAGAATAGTTTGTCTTTAATAGAAGGGTTCTTGGAGTTGTCAAGTAGGAGATAAGTTTGGAGAAGTGGGAAAGGACTAGTATGAAGAACTCTTGAATGCTAGCAGATTTAGACTTCACTTAAATAGATCCTTGCTATTCAAGGTGTAGTCTCTGTACTAGCCAAATAGGGATCACTGAGCAGCTTTTTAGAAATGCAGTATTTCCAGCCTACTGTGAATAAGAATCTACATTTTAACAAGATTGTCAAGTGATTCTTATGTCCACTAAAATTTGAAAAATATTGCTTTGGTGAGGAATCATTTTATTCTATTATTCTAAGTCAAATATTTATAATGAGGAACATATTTTTCAACAGAAACTATGTAAGAAATGGTAGTTAGGATTTCAGCCTAACCCATAAAGGCCTCACTTGTTCATAGAGATGCTCTGTGAGATCTAATGCGTGAGGTCCAGGTGAGGCAGTAACTTCTGGAAGGAAGAACAGAAAAGCAGATTTGTGTCTTGTTTAGGGAAAGGGAAAAAGGAAGATAAATCTGTCACACTGCTAAGTACTGGATTGCACAGGTTGTAACACAAAGTGGATGACTGGAGGATCCTGATCCTCTAATACCCCGAGCACTAGATTTTGGGGAATAGCAGCTGTGTTGCCAAAAGATACCTAGGGTGCTTGTAGCAAATTCTCTCTTCCTTGACATAAGGGTAGCCTTGACTCAGGGAAAGAACAAATTATTTCCCTAAATTACAGTTTCTAACATACATTGTCAGGTAAAAATTCACAATGCAGAGTAGTATGTGTAGTATGTTAAAGTGAAACACCTTTAACACAAAATAACACTTGTTATTTTGCACATGTGCAAATATATATGTAGGGAAAATTCCTAGAAATGGAATTTTTTGTGCAGAAGCTATGTGTGTTTGTAACGCTGCTAGGTTTTACAGAATTGGTTCTCCACAGATATTATATCAATTTACACTGCCACCAGTGATGTATATGAAAGCTAAGTTATATATATCCAAGTTTTTAATCTTTAAATCTATTTTTAAGCCAATTATGTGAAATATTCACATTCTTTGCCTATTTTTCAATTAGGATATTTTCCTTTTTTATTTATAGGACTTAATTACATATTAGGGTAGTTAGCCCTTTGTGATTTGGGCAACAAACCTTTTCATTAATATACAAAAGCCATAATAAATAAGTAGCCAGTAGCTATTGTATTTGACAACACAAGCCTAGAGGTAGACTACTGAATTTGCTGCTGACCCATGTTTTCTTAAAACAGTGATTACCAAGGTAATAGGATGGAGTATGTCTTTTGAAAAGCATGTTCAGTACTGTGGTTTTATATTTGGGAAACAGAAAAAGTTGTATAACATAAAATTTTAAGGAAGTAAAGCTTGCTAAAATCCTCTTAGCAGATGGGACAAGGTTAAAAACAAGTGAAAATGTAGCTAAGAATATTGTTCATTTTCAGAATTTATTGATTGTTGTGAGAAATCACAAAGCTATTTTAAACTAAATGCCTCAGTATTATTCCCATTCTTCCCACCAGGTTACCACCAAAGAACATGGTTTTGGTCTAGGGGCTCCAGTTTCTGAAGCTGAAAAATACCAGAATACTCTCCAGCTAGAACAAGAAGTGAGAAATCAAGATAAATTCATCTCCACACTGAAATTACAGGTTACACTTAATTTATTATGTGTTTCCCTGAATTAATTTGGGATGAGGCCTATTTTAAAACAAGAAGATGGAGAATAAATACTAATTCAGTGCTTGTTTTATGGGTGTTTTTTTAGGTCTAAAATCATTCCATTTTTATCTTAAGCATTTAATACACATAGATTCAGAGTCAGTGTAAACTACGTACCAAGTGCTATATCAGGTGCTTTCAAGTACATAATCTAACTTCATCCCAACCTTGGGAAATAGTGATGTTATTTCCATTTTACAGACATGGAAGCTGAAGTTCTAGAGGTTAAAGAATTATGATATTGGACTAATGAATGACAGAGCTAGGATTTCTCTAAACTCCCAAGTTAGCTAGAATTTGAACCCTATTCTCCAAGTTCAGTATTGTTTCTGTTCTCCTGGTGCCTGATATGTGGTGTAGCTATTAATAAAGTTGTTAAAATGAACTACCTCTTCTAGGAAGATGGAGTAGACTTACTTTTCCCTAGTCTTACCACTAAGTACAGCTAAAACCCCTGAGCATAATGTCTAAAACCAACATAGAAAGGTGGGAAATAGAAAGAAGACTGGCTAGGGACCTCAGCACACCGTAAATGACACGTTAGTGAGTTCCTGGATTTTCTTTGTGCTCCATGTACCCAAGACAGAGTGCTGGAAAAACTGGCACCCAGAAACGACAATGGGTGCAGACAAAAAGAGGCATCAGAAAAGCCATTCCTCTCTGGCCAAAGGACTAGGAAAGAGGCAGCCTAGTAAGGCAGACCACTTTTAGACAGTAGTTGTCTGCTCTAAGCAACACTGGAAAAAAACTCTAGGCCTGTTCCTGCCAGCAAAGGCTGAGTAAAGAGCGTAGGCTTCTACCCTCACCAGGCTGTAGGGAACAAGGAGCCCCGTCTCTGCCCGCTGTTTCCCCTCTCCCAGGTCCCCGTCTGGACAGAGTGGGGAGTGAAGACTCTTGTGCCCACAAGGCAGTAATGAAGGTTCCCAAGCCCCACGGGCCAGTAGAGACTATGAGGGGGGCCTAGACACCCACCCTCCCCTGGTAGGAGTGGTGCCCCATCTCCTTGCTGGGGTGATGTCAGAGGAGACTTTAACCAGGGTCAAGTCTTCTGCTTCCCCAGCAATAACAAGTCCACCCTCCCACAGGGGTAGTGAGGACTGATGGGAACCGTAATGGGACTCTTTTCTTTCTGGCTGTGGTGGCATCAGCAGAGGCCTACTAGGGATCCTGAAATCTCATCCCTACCTAGCAGAAACAATGAGCCCCGCCCTCCCCAGGTATCAGTGGAAGCCTGGTGGACTTCTACCCCTACCTAACAGGACAAAGGCAGTGTCCCCCTTTCCTAGCTGGAGCAGTGTCACGGGAAGCCTACTAAAACACAAGAGCCAGAGTCTTAGAATACCAGATATCAATAAAAAAAAAAAAATTATTCTTCATCACAAGAATTAGGAAGATTTCAACCTCTATAAGAAAAGACAGGAGATGCCAGCACAGAGATGAATCAGATATTGCAATTATTTGACAAGCATTTTGAATTAGTTATCATATACATGCTTCAACAAGCAATTTTGAGCATGCCTGAAACAAAGAAAAAGAGAAAATCTCAGCAAAGAAATAGATATAAAAAAGAACCAAATGGAGATTTTGGAAGCAACCAAGGTATTCTTCAGTAGGTGAATAGATAAACTATGGTACATCCATGCAATGGAATATTATTCATCTGTAAAAAGAAATGAGCTCTCAAGCCTCAAAAAGATATGAAGGAAGCTTGAAAGCATGCTAGGTGAAAAAAGCCAATCTGAAAAGGTTACATGCTATATGATTCCAACTATGACCTAGAAAAGACAAAACAGACATTGGAAAGATCAGGAGAGAGCGAGGTGTGAATGGGGCATGGGGTTTTTAGGGCATTGAAACTACTCTCTATGATACAGTGATGATGGATATATGTCATTATACATTTGTCAAAACACATAGAATCTACAACTCAAAGAGTGAACCCTAATGTAAACTATTGGCTTCAGTTAATAATGTATCAGTGTTGGTTCATCATTTGTAACAAATGTACCATACAAATATAAGATGTACATAAGAGAAGAAACTGTGTATGTGGCAAGAAGAGGTATGTCGGAACTCTGTACTTCCTGATCAACTTTTCTATAAACTTAAAACTGCTCAAAAAAAAAGTCTATTAAAAAATGCATGGAAGGAAATATTTTCAAGTCTTATATCCTAAGGATTAATATCTGAGATATCTAAAGAAGTTCTACAACTCAACAACAACAACAACAACAAACAATTCAAAAATGGGCAAAGGACTTGAATAGACATTTCCCCAAAGAAAATATCAAATGGTCAATAAGCACATAAAAAATGCTCAACATAATCAACTATTAAAAGTATACAAATAAAAACTATAAGAGCTATCGTTTCAAACTCATTAGGATGGCTATTATCAAAACAACAACAACAAAAACCCCAGAAAATAACAAGTATTGGTGAGGATGTGGAGAAACTGGAACCCTTTTGCATTACTAGTGGGAATATAAAATGGTGCAGCCATGGTGGGAAAAAAGTTAAATATAGAATTACCATATGATTCCAGCTATCCCACTCCTGGGTATATCCCCAAAAGATGAAAAGCAGGAACTCAAACAGATATTTGTATACAAGCAATATTCATAGCAGCAATATTCACAATAGCCAAAATGTGGAAACCACCCAGATTTTCATTAACACATGAGTGGATATACAAAATGCAGTCTGGACATGCAGTGGAATGGTACTCAGCCTTAAAAAATAATGAAATTCTGATACAAGGCTACAGCATGATGGGCCTAGAAAATATGCAAAGTGAAATAAGGCAGGTAGAAAAGGACAAATAGTGTATGATTCCTCTCATACGAGGTCCTTAGAATAGGCAAATTCATAGATTCTGTTTAATGGGTACAAGTTTCTATTTGAGATGATGAAAAAGTTGGAAATGGATCAAGAATGGTTGCACAGCACTGCGAATGTGCTTAATGCCACCAAAATGTACACTTAAAAATGGTTAGGATGGTCAATTTTATGATATACATATTTTACCACAACAAAAAAAGTTAAAAAATACAGTAACTTAAATAAAAACTGTTTTTAATTCCAAACAACAGAATGGAGAGGAGAGAGGAATGTATCAGTGAACATGAGAATAGAAATTACATAATCTGATCAACAGATAATATATTGGAAAAAATGTGAACAGAACAGATGGGGCTATAACAAAAGATCTAATGTTTGGATCATTGGATTCCAAGGGAGAGGCAAGAGAGGATGAGGCTGAAAAACTATTCAAAAGTATAATGGCTAAATATTTCTCAAAAATGGCAAATGACGCAAGATATAGTAAAGAAGATGAATGAACATCTACCAGGAGTCTCAAAGAAATCCATGCCAAGACACTTTATATTCAAACTTGTGAAAAGTAAAGACAAAAAAAAAAAAAAGTAACCAGAAAAACTATTTATTACCTATAGGGGAACACCAGTTCAAATGCAGCAGATCTGAAAATCTGGAGGTCAGAAGGAAGTGGCACATCATTTTTCAAGTGCTGGAAGGAGAAAACTGTCAACCCACAATTCTGTATCCAGTGAAAGTATCCATTAGAAATGAAGGGAAAATCAAGACATCTCAGATGAAGAATACTAAAAGAATCAGTTGCCAGCCGAGCTACCATAAAAGACTGGCTACAGGAATTTAACTAGGAAGGAAATGATAAAAGAAGGAATCTTGGAAGAATAGGAAGGAAAGAAGAACAATGTATAGACCAAAAATAAGGATAAATGCAATAGAAATTCCCTTTTTTCTAGTTTTCTATATTTGTCAAATGTAGTTCTCAGTGCATGTAGAGGAAATATTTAAGACAGTTATTAACAGAGGGGGTAAAAAGGACATAAAGGGAGGTAAGTTTTCTATACTTGAACTGGTAAAATGTAGACTCTGATAAGTTATGAATATATAATATAACAGCAACCACTAAAAAACTACAAAGGGACACACTCAAAACACTATAGATAAGTAAAAATAGAATTCTAAAAAATGTTCAAGTAACCAAACGGAAGGCCGGAAAAACAAAACAGAAAGGGGAAAAAAAAAAAAAGTTACACTTGAATCTCAATGTGAAAATAATTACGTTAAATACATATAGTCTAAATACAATAAAAAAGCAAATTGGCAGAGTGTATGAAAAGAACATGACCTAGTTTTATGCTCTCTACAAGCAATTCACTTCCAGAATAAAGCTGTACCTAGATTGATAGGTTGAAAGGGTTGAAAGGCACAGTCCTTAAATTAAGAAATAGAACTGTCTCAGTTTATAGAAGACATGATCTACCTAGAAAATCTTATAAAATTTATAATATAAAACTAGAACTAATAAATGAGTTCAGCAAGGTCAGAATATAAGACAAACATATTAATTGTATTTCTATATTTTAGGAATTAATGTGTGGAAGTCAAAATTTAAAATGCAATACCATTTACAATCACTCAAATAGAAAATGGAATCCTGAGACATAAATTTAACAAAATAAGTATGAACTTGTATTCTGAAAAGAACAAAATGCTAATGAAAGAAATCAAGATCTACACAAATGAAGAGATGTATTATGTTCATGGATTGGAAACCTCAACATAGTAAAGATGTTACTTCTCTCCAAATTGATATATATAGATTTAATGCAATACCCATCAAAATCCCAGCAAAAACACTTTGAAAAAGAATAAAGTAGGAAGAGTTGTTCTTGATTCTAAAACTTAACATATAGCTGTAGAAATCAAGACTATATGGTATTGCTGGAGGGACAGACCCATAGATCGATAATACAGAATAGAGAATCTCGAAATAGCCTACACAAGTACAGCCAAATGGTTTCTGACGCAAAATGCAGTTTGATGGTGGAAAGATAGTCTTTTCAACAAATGAGCATAGACCATAAACCTCACACTTTATACAAAACTTAACTAAAAATGGATCATAGATTTAAATGTAAAATATAAAACTGAAACTTTTAGAAAGTAACATAGAAAATCTTCAGGACTTTCTTAGGCATGACACTAAAAGCATGATTCATAAAAGAAAAAAACTGAAGATTTGAACTTCATCAAAATTTAAGTCTCAGTCTCTGAAAGACCCTGTTAATAGAATGAAAAGACAAGCTACAAACTATGTTTCTGCCAGAAGAATCATATCTAGAACACATGAGGAACTGTCAAAACTCAACAGTAAATAGCAAACAATCCAGTTAGTAAATGAGCAAAAGACATGAAGAGATATTTCACAGAAAGATATAAAAAGTTGTCTATCCTTTCTGTATCAGGGAAATGCGAATTAAGACCACAGTGAAATAAGGCACATCTATAAGAACAGCTAAAATTAAAAATAGTGACGATAACAATGCAAAATATATATGGCTTACTGTTGAAAAAAATAAAATGTTAAAAAAAAATACAGTACCAAATGCTGACAAAGCTGAGGAACAAGCAGATCCCTCATACATTCATGGTAAGAGAGGGAAATGTTACAGCCTCTTTGGAAAATAGTTTAGTTCTTGTAAAACTAAACATACATCTATCATACAACCCGGCAATTGCACTCCTAGGCATTAATTCCAGAGAGATGAAAACTTAAGTCCACTCAGTAAACCTGTATACAGTTGTTCACAGCAGCTTTGTTATAACCCCAAACTGGAAACTACTAAAATTTCCCTTAATTGGTGAATGATTGAAGAGACTGTGGTAATCCATACCATGGAGGGTGATATCCCTGATGAATATAGGTGCAAAAATCCTCAGCAAACCACTAGCAAACCGAATTCAGCAATACATTAAAAAGATCATACACCATGACCAAGTGGGATTTATCCCTTGGGATGCCAGATTGGCTCAATATCCACAAATCAATGTGAGACACCACATCAACAAATTGAAAGAGAAAAATCGTGTGATCATATAAGTAGATGTAGAAAAAGTAATGAACTATTATTGATCCACATAACAATTTGGACAGATCTCAAGGGCATTGTGCTGAGGAAAAAAGCTAACATACCATGATCTTTGTCACATTTTATTTGTATGACATTTTCAAAATGACAAAGTCATAGAGGTTAGTGGTTGCTAGGAGTTAAGGATGGGGAGAGAGAGGGTGTGACCTTACAGGGGTCAGAGAAGGGCCATCTTCATGATGCTGGGCAGTTCTGCATCTTATCGAGGTGGAGTCTATACATGTGGTGAATGACATAGAGCAGGATACACACATGGAACCACATCTCTGTGTTTGGTGTTGTACTATAATTATTAAGATGTAACTCTTAGGGGAAACGGGGGTAAGGGCACATGAGACCCCTCTATACTATGTTTGCAACTTTAGTTCTTTCAAAAAAAAAAAGATTTTTTAAATTTAAAAAAGCTACTTTTTAAGTACCTATTATCTGTCAGAAATTTTACTTGAACTTTTATATCTAACTGCAAACCTGCAAATTGTAGATGTTCTCTCCATTTAACCGATGAGACTTGAAAGGCCTCCACTTAGTTTTTCTGAAGTGAGATGCATCTCTTAGGATCCAGAAAATATGGTAAATTGTCCAAGATTAAGTAGCCAATAAAGGACCTAAGCGATATTGAAACCTGTCTGCCTAGGTCCAAAACCCATGTCTTTCTACTGCTCTAAATGGGCTCTTCTAAAGTATGTGTATCTCGGAACTGAGTAAAATAGGGCTTGACATCAGAGGTAAGGGGAGTGTTTATGTATTCATTTATAATTTATTTCATTCATTTAACAATAATTTGTACATTATGTGCTAGATATGTAATAAATGATACAGAAATGAGAGTTATGTTGAACAGGAAATTAGGGACACGATCCCTTTAAAGTTGCTTGAATTTAGTGGAAGGGACAGGTAAGTAAACAAATGATCATAATACATCTCATAAAACATGAAGATAAAACTAAGAGGCTTTATGGGAGCACAGAGAGGAGAAACATTTAACCTTCCTGGTGCAGTGGAAGCTTAGCGAGCATTTTCAGTGTACTCCACTCTCTCCAGAAGTGGCGCTGTAGAAATCATAAATAAAGAAATCGACAGACAGACACATGGAAGTTTATCTGTTTGGTATCCCACATCGTATCGTTTAAAAAAGTACTAGTAATGAAAATAGCTTAGACGATAAGAGTAGGGGAAAATAGAGACTCAGTGAAAGCGTGGGATGAGAAAAGCAAAAGATGAGAAGTCTTTTCACAGGCTTCTGTGCCAGTTGCTAGAGGCGAGTTGCAGATTGGCTTGAAAATACTAGAGGCAAAGGAAATAGGAAACTTTACATAAATAACTCACAGTCCATAGGGTAAGAAAAAACCAGGTCTCCAAAAGAAGTGCACATTTTCCTGAAATTGAGAACTAAGCAAAGATTTCCCTGAGGATTCTTAACAAATGGGGCTCTGATAGTGTATAACATTTCCAATAACGTCCTTAATACAGGTGTTGAAAAGAGTTTAGTTTCCTAGAGTGTATCTGGGTCTTAGGTCTGTAATGAGGTTGGTGGTAGTTAGGCTGGACAGATCAGTGGCCTGGGATCACAAATGGCATTCCTTCATCTTACTCTTGTACAATGAGGCACCACAAGGTTACAGGAGTCAAGTTTTCATTTTCAAAGAATCTTTGAGCTATTTATCAACAGTAGAAGAGTAAGAGGTGTTGCTGAAAGGCCAGTGTGATAAAAGACCCAGCTAAGGAAATAAGTGCATTTACAGTTCACCTTTTCTTAAAAAATTTTTTCAAACTTTTTCTTGTATTCTGGATTTGATCATTCAAACTCTTTACCTCTAAATCTCAAAAGTTAATGTGCCTTACAAAGTGCCAAAGGATTAAAATAATGGCTTTTATGGTGCTCTGGGTGTGTGTTTACTGAGTACAGTAAATGTCATTGTAGTGTTTGGTTAAATGTAACTCATGACGTTTAGAGTGTTTCTCTATATTGTGACCAGTTATAAAGTTTATATTTTTAAAGAAAACTTGGTTGATTTGGATGGTTTGAAAGGAGCTATCTCTAGAGTTATTTGAAAAGGGAAAGGTCAGGCAAGAATAATGTTAGAACCAAGAATAACATTAGGTGAGGGACTTAGCATCTAGTTCCTTTTACATCTTCCACAGGGTACTGCCACAGGGCCTTGAATAGAGTAGGTAGGTGCTCAGTAAATGTTTGTTAAATACACACGAGAGGCAAGTACTATGGGAAAGGACCTTTGTGCCACCACACTGTCACAGATATGCCTGTTATAGCACTTAACATACTGTATTTATATTTTCTCATGTAAACACTAAACTCTCTGAGGACCTAACCTAGCTTTGTATCTTTCGAATTTAACATGGTTCCTGACACACAATCATTGTTCAATGGGTCTAATATATATTTTCTTCTTTTAAAGGCGTTTGGACACCTTCATGATAGAAAAGGCCCTTTCCTTCATCCGTTGGTAGTTTGATAGTGGTCTGGGAAGGAGAGCTGTGGTCCACACTAGTCAGCAAATATTCCATTGATTTGGTGTTTAGCCTAGTCAAGGAAGTTACCGATTAGTTCGAAAGGACATTTCTAAAGAGTTAACACATTTTGATAACAACAATTAGAAATTTAATTATAAAGAATGCCTAATTGATATTATTAACATAAAAAATTTCAAGACTTTTTTTTATTGCAGATATAAATATTTGGCTATTTTTCTAGTAGTTTGGTTAAAAATCAATAGTAATTAAGTTCTTTTTTAAAATTAAACTCTACATTTTCTTGAAAGATACAGCTATAAACCTTTAAATTTTCATTTAATATATTTTTCAGCTAGGTTATACATTCACATGGCACAAAATTCAGAAAGTTAAAAAAAATAAATAATCAAGTCTCCTTGCCAGGGAAACAAACTCCCTTCCCAGTTCTAGTCACCGCATTGTTCTCAGGGGGAAGCTAAGGAAATATTTTAATATGTTTATTTTCTTTCTAATTATAACAGATTGAAGATCTCAAACAGACAAATCATGGCTTGGAAGAATATGTTCGGAAACTCTTGGATAATAAGAAGGTCATAAGCAGTCAAGTAGAAGATTTAACCAGCCACAATGAGCATCTTTGTAAGGAATTGATTAAGATTGACCAACTAGCAGAGCAACTAGAAAAAGAGAAAAAATTTGTGGTGGATACCGCTGACAAGGAACTTGAAGAAGCAAAGGTATTAGATGTACTGCTGATCAGGATTTTTGTTAACTGAGGTATAATTGACATATTAGCTTCAGGTATACAACATAATGATTCACTATTTGTATATACTGCGGAGTGATCACAATAAGTCTGTTTAACATCCAACTGCTGATCAGGATTTTAATTCTACTTTTAACTTCCTGTAGTTATTAAATGCAATGAAAAAAGTGACATTCTAATGTAATTTGAAAGTTTTTTAGATTTGACATTAAATATCTATTATATGGATTAAATTATATTTTATCTCACATTTTATTTATTTTTTTTAATTTTGTGCACAAAATTTTCTAAGTACTATGTAGTAATGGTAAAAACTTCAAGCAACAAGAATGTTCTACATATAGAACATTTCTCTCTCTCCCCAGTGCTCCTCTCCCCTGCACAGATATCTATCAACAAGATTTACATGTTCACATTCTTCCTTTCTGTTTTCAGACCCACAATTTATTTCACAGTTTTAAGTTTTTTTTTTAAATTAAGGTTTTAAATTTATCAAATTTGTCAGTCTTTACTGACATCTGAGTTTTGATTCTTTTATTTTTTTGTTTCCTTTCCACTTTAAAAAATTTTGAATAGACCTTATTTTTAGAGCAGTTTTGTTTGTTTATTTGTTTTTTAGGTGAGGCAACCCTTGGTTGACCTCATAGATTGCAAGGACCTTGTCAGCTTACAATCCCTTATTTTTTTATTTTTTATGCCTACAGCACCTGGTCTTCCTAGGTGGTCTCTTATCCAAGTACTAACCAGGCCCAACCCTGCTTAGCTTCTGAGATCAGATGAGATCCGACTTGTTCAGGGTAGCATGGCTATAGACTAGAGCAGTTTTAAATTCCTGCCCCCACACATGCTCTGCCTCCCCCATTATCAACACCCCCACCCGAGGAACACATTTGTTACAGTAGATGAAACTGCACTGACACATCATTGTCACCCTGTGTTCATAGTTTACATTAGGATTTGCTTTTGGTGGTATATATTCTGTGGGCTTGGACAAATTTAAAATGACATATATCTACCAGTATATTATCAGAGTAATTGACTTCCCTAAAAATTCTCTGCATTCCACTTACTTTTGATTCTTGTTTAGGAAAGTCTTCTCACCTTAAGAACTATAAGAATTTTTCTACAGTTTTAACACTTTTAAATAATTTTTTTTAAAGTTTTAATCCTTCTGGAATTTCTTTTTGTTCTAGTATGTGGTAGAGTTGACTAGTTCTTTCTTTAGTCACTGATTTGAAGTGCACTTTTAACAGCTACTAAATTCTATGTGTGTTGATATAGAATTTGGACTGTTTGGTTTCCTAATTCATTTCCCATTTTCTGTGCCACTACCACATTGTTTTAGTTACTGTAACTCTTGGATATTTTGATAACATTTTATTTCTTGATTGAGTTTTAGTATTCTGCCATGAAATTTAGAAACTAAGAATTTCAACCCAAGTATGAAATGAAAACCATTTTATTTTTCCTTGCTGCCTGATGGCTTAACAGCAAGCTGCAACGTGGATTTGAAAGACAAAAAGCAACCAGTTGAATTTTTAAATGATAATATGTGAATGTGCTTATTTGACTTGATTTTATTAATCACCAGTAGTTAACTGTGTCTGTAATAAGGTGGTTTCCCAAAGCTAATTGTTGTTACATGCTGTTTCTTAAACATGTATGTAATATACTCTTGGTAGCATATAATAAAGCACTTAAATAAAGGTTCAGGCTGAGAACATTAGTGTTATTGAAAGTATTATTTGTTACAGTAATTTAAAATGAGCCCAATTAATGAACTCTTGTACAGTATTTATATGCAGTAACCTCACTTAGAGTATGAAAAAGAAAGAAATTAGTGAAAAGTCTGAATAATGGAATATTTAAATATGTGAAGTTAATTCCTTTGATGTAAGGACACAACCTTCTTAACCGTATTGCCTGGAGGAAGTCCTTAGACCTACTTGAGAGAGTTAATAAGAATGATTTGTTTTTAACTTGTAAATTATTTATCTTGTCAAGGTTGCTACTAAAGTATTTGAAGGACATTTAAAGCAGCTTGACTATTTTAAACATTCCTCAATAAACTTTTTTTGTATTATTTCTTTAAGAATAGTTGTTACCATTTAATGGTAAATGGAGTTCAGTATCAGTTATAAAAATTATCATATTCAAGAACATTGGATTAATGTTTTATTATGTCTTATATTCTTCTTCACATTAAAATTACTGCACTCCTTCCCAGAGTCTGGGAAGTCTGGTTGGCCCAATTCCTGCTGGGGCAGTGCCCAGTTTAGAAGTCATCAGTTTTGAAGAGTAATTAGGGTCTGCGTTTTAGAGAAAGAGTGAGTACTGTGTCAGGGTGAATCCTTTGCTACCAAAAGGGAGAACAGAAGGAATGGAAAACATCTAAAATAAAAGAGCTAGGATTTACCTAAAACTAAAAATATTAAATTCACAGATGGAAATTCTGCTTGGCTCAAAAAAGAGTATTTGTAGGAAATAGATACCCATATATGAGGGGGCAGGGGCAGGGGAGGTGGGCAGTGTTCTTAGAGTAGAGATAGCACTGCTGATGCAGGGAAGACACTGAGAAGTCAAGAAAGAGGATAAAGTGGAAATAGGCCCTTCGGGCCTCAATGAGATTACCAGCATCAGTAAGTGAATGTTACATTAAATGGGGATTAGAAAGACACATGACCAGCATTTGGGAGGGGAACACCAATGCCTGTTTTCATCTTGCTTATGTCATTGGGTGTGCAGTGTAGGTATCCAGTTACTGGGGAGAGATTTGTGGAATGACACTTGGAGCAAGAGAATTTCTAATTCGAGAGCTGAGACAGAATGTTTACATTCTGGTACTGTTTGAGGTTATGCTCTGAATATGTTCAGGTAGAGTCTGAGGCGAAAGTTATGCCCTCATCCTTAACTCTGCTTTTTTTTCCTGTTAACCTATGTAGTCTGTCTGGAATTGAGATTTATTTACTGGAATTAAATTTATTTACTCAGAAGAGATTACTTTTTGTAATTTTTAAATGTCAACAGAGTAATTTCTTCCATCATTTATTCCATAAACGTGTTTTGAGTATTTTCTATTGTATTATTTATTGCTATGTAACAAATTACCCCTAAACCTTAATACCTTCAAACAACAAACATTTATATCTCAGAGATTCAAGAGCAGCTTAGCTGGGTACTTCTGGTTCATGTTTTTTAGGAAAGTGTAATCAAGATGATGGCCAGGCTTCAGTCATGGCTTGACTGGTACTGGAAGATTTGCTTCTAAGATGGCCTGCTCAGATGGCTGATGGCTTTTGGCTGGAAGCCTCAGTTCATGGCCAGGTGAATCTCTCCCTCGGGTTGTTTGATATATTCTTTATAGCAGCTGGTTTCTCTCCAGCCAGTGATCCAAGAGAGACAGCAAAAAGGAATCTGTAATGCCTGTTAAGTTTCATTCTCAAAAGTTCATACTGTCATTTCCACCACAGCCTGTTCATCAGATGTGAGTCACTAAGTATAGCCCACACTTTTGCTCCATCTTTTGAAGGAAAGAGTATCGGAATTTGTGGACATGTTTTAAAACACCACAACTATATGCCTCCTTTAATCTTCTCACTTTGAGTTGTTTATCATTCATGTCTTAATATAGTGTTTCCCAAATAATTGAACACAATTTTATGAAATACGAAAAAGCAGAATTTCAATTTTACCATTACTAGTTTCTTCATATAGTTTATATTTGTAATTAACATAGCCATTTTTGAACTGGATCTCTGGTAGCTCTTGTCATTATTGTTACCTTTGTTTGTGATTCAGTAAAATATATTTCAAAACCTACCACGCGGAATGCAAAACATGTAGTGTATTTAAGTTTTTCCTTGCTTTATTTAGCAGTTCCTACTTCTTTATTCCTCCCTTCGTCCCTCCACTCCAGCCACACTAGCCTCCTAACTATTCCTTGGAATTTCACAGACATCTTTTGCCTTAGGACATTTGCTATAGGTGTATCTTCTGCCTGGAATGTTCTCCCAGATTTTTATGTGGTTACTCCCTCCCTCCTTTTACTCTTTGTTCAAAGGGCACCTTTCAATGAGGACTTCCTTGATCATACCCAGTTTAAAACGCTAACCTGTTCCTTCATAAACACCCTCAATATCCTTAACTATGCTCTTTTTTTTTCCTGTTATACTAAGTAATTTATTTGTTAGGTTTATTTTCTATTGTCTATGCAGCTGGAATGTAAAGTCCTCAAAAGCAGGGACTTTGTTTTGTCCACATTTTAAAATCTCAAGTGCCTAGAACAGATGTACATGCTCATTATATATTTTTTGAATGACACAATCACTATCTGACACATTTTTCCTGTTATAATCTGTTTTTCTCTTTTCAGCTAGAATGTAAGCCTCTTGAGGGCAGAGGTTTTTGTCTGTTTTATTCACCACTATATCCAGCATATAATGCAATGTCAGGCACATAGTAGTAGGTACTTATTAAACAGTTGTCAAATGAAAACACTGAGTTAGCATCTCATTTGGGCCAGTTATAACTTTGTTTTTCAGAGTTAATCAGCATTATGTTTATCTTTATAAAAGTAATACATATCTATTATAAAAATATTAGCCTATTCAGAGGAGCATAATGAAGAAAATAACATCTATAATCATACCTTGTGATAACTAGACATAATCCATCTTCCTCAGTTTACATATTATTGGTTTTGTTCCATCTGTATCTGGGATATGAGTATATAAATTTTTGTTTTTTACAAGAATGTGTCATAATAAATAAAATTTTTGGCAGTGTGAGTTTTTATACTTAATTTATATGGACATCTTTACACATAATCCAGTATAGATATATTTCATTTTAGTATCTGTGTTGTAGTATAAATTAAAGCATCAAAAATTGTTTATCCAAAACTGTATGTAACCTTATTCAAACTATACATAAGTAATGTCCCATACCATAAGTCCCCTTAATATTTTATTAACTAAAATAGGACTACCAGAGAAATCTTAGAAAAATACTTTGGTCTAAAGAAAATGAGGTACGATAATTCCATAAAATTCAAATTTAAAATATAGGAGGAGACATCTTAGTTTAGAATAATGAGGGGGAAGGTTCATGAATTGTGAAATAAGTTTATTAGACTGATACACCAAATTTCAACCAAAAGATTTATAGCTTTGCATAAAAACAGTTACTGTCCTCTCAGAATATACAGTTTAGTCATATGCTAACTACATAACTATGGGTAGCTACACTGGAAGACTGGGTATGTTCTGTGTCATGAATCTGATACATAAAGTTTTTGTATTGAACTAAAACTTTGGGTTGAACTAAACTATTAAACAAGTTCAGAGATATCACTTCTGACTGGTGATTTGGGAAAATTTTTTTATCCTAGTCATTTTATTTCTTCCCTATTATCATCTTTAGTAATAACATTTTTTCCACTTTGAGGGGAGTAATCTCGTAAAATATAATGAATATTTTATACAAAACATTAGATAATTTAAAAGAACTGCTATATTTCATCAGAGGTTCTTTTACCATCAGAGGTAGGTAAACATAAAGGGGTAGATTATCTTTTCTTTTGTAAAATATTCACTGCATGTTTTTATTTATTTATTTAAATTAAAAAAAAATTCTTTAAATTAGTTTCAAGTATGCAGTACATTGGTTAGACATCTATATAGTTCATAAAACTATCCCCCAAATAGCTCCCTCCCTTCCCTGGCCCTCCACTTAGCCATCATATTACTGCTAACTGCATTCCCTATGCCACGCACGTATTTTTAAGTGACTTCCTTTTTTTTTTTCTTTCTTTCTTTTTTTTTTTTTTGTGGATGCTCTCTTTCCAGTTAAATCAGTTTAAACATTTTAAATCTAAAGAACAGTTTTTTTTTCTGGCTTGATTTTCAGATTGAACTCATTTGCCAGCAAAATAATATAATAGTATTGGAAGATACACTAAAAAGACTTAGATCTGTAAGTACATTTTTCTTAAATATATGTTAAGGAATCATTTTTATTGTTAGTATAGGAAGACTATAAAAAATTGTACATGGGTTTTGGCTGTCATGCATTTCGTGAACAATAAATATTTTCTAAAATCAGCACTCTGCTTGGTGCACAGGGACACACCCATCTGTAAGCGATACTACTCTTGCTCCATTTTATCACTTTCTTTCCTAAAGGTGGAGAGAGCTTTTCATTAGTTTTATTAATGTCCTTAGCTGTTACTTGATTTAAAATGACTGAGTAACTTAATTTTTTAAAATATAAGATACATTTGTCTACACATTAATTTTTATTCCTATTAGTAATAAATATCCTTAAGTCAAATTTTGTTACTTAATTCCGAGTAATTTATTTTCTTTATCTAACAATGTAAAATGGTAACTGCTCTGTTTAGACATTTTAAGATATTTGAAACATCTTCTCTGAAAGTATATGTCATTTTCTCTCAACATAATATTGGTAACATAAATACTGTTAAAGAAATGTTTCTAAATATATTAAAGTGAATAGGAATGTGCTTACAAGTATATACAAGTATGGAATATCAAGCATTTAATTTATTCATTCATATAGTTTATATTTTGAACAATTATTAAATAAAACTTAGGTGCTATACAAGTTTTTCTAAGCAAATTCCATTTCTAGGATTTGTAACTAGGTCTGTGGACATTTCTGGCCTCCTGAAAATTTTTTACCATTTTTTCTTCAAAATTGTTAAGTAAATTTATGGGCACTTTCAGTTAAATAAAAATATAGTACATTCAGAAATGCTGGAAAAGAAAGATTTTTAACTGCTTTTTAAAAAGTATTAATGAATTATTTTTAAAATATCAAATTCATTATTTTTAAGGATCCCTGTTTTTGTTCAACTTTCATGTAGAAAATAATGCTAGAGTTTAGCTTGAAATAATGGCCTAATTTTTTCCTCCTTGGCAAGATAATTTTAGAGACTGAAAAAGCACAAAGTAAATCTCCTTCCAGACTTGATTCCTTTGTCAAGACTTTAGAAACAGACAGAGATTACTATAAGAGTGAAGTTCAGAATTTGAGAAAGATGATCAGAAGTAGATCTAAAAGTCCAAGACGCCCGTCTCCATCTGCCCGGGTAGGTTTTGGAAACTTATAAGTATTTTGGAGTTTGTTGCTCAAACACTGATTTTTATTCTTTGATTTACCTAATCTGGAAATAATTCATATTGATTGGCATGAATTGCTATATCAAAGAGGTTGGGAGACAGAGGTCTCTTTGATGGACAGTGGACCTTCGAAATTGGTTCTGGATCCCCAGTGTTAGTAGTGGTTGGGAAGTAATCAGGCAAATATGGAGCAATTTGGGATGAAGCTGTTTAAAAGAGGTGATTTTTTAGCTTTTTTATTTCATCATTTTCATTATATAATCATGTTTAGGTAGATTGTGTACTGCCATCAGCACTTTCTGTTAGTACCACATGTCAAAGAAGAATTTCAAATTTATTATATAATAATTTTAGGGTACAAACTGTGATGTAGAGCTTTTGAAGACAACAAGAGACCGTGAAGAACTTAAATGCATGCTGGAAAAATATGAGCGTCATTTGGCAGAAATTCAGGGTAATGTCAAGGTCCTTACATCTGAGAGAGACAAGACCTTTCTTCTTTATGAACAGGTAAATATTTATAAGGAAACAATATACAAATAATAACAGTTAATTCTAGAGATAGTTAATTCTTTAAGTATGCTTAAATCTGCAAATCAAATTAATTTAACATTTGGGAATTGCCTTTATTCTTAAGATATTCTTAATGAAATGTAATATATTTCCAATACAACAGGTGAATGTGTACACACACACATGTCATCCCCATACCCCAAAGAAGTCATATATATATTTAGAAATAGTTGGAATAAGAAATGGAGAAGATATTAAATGAGCAAATATGGTGAGTTCAAAGTAGATTTAGGTTTGAGGGTTAAAAAAAATACTAATTTCAATGTTCTGTCAATCACTTTAGGAGCTGTCATATAATTTGTTTAATTTCAGAGTAAAATTTGTTTGTAGTTTATCTCTATTTTTTAGCTTAAACTTTTATAACCCTTACCAATCCATTAGCTTCTTTATTCAACAAACATTAAACCCTATAAATCACCAACATAATTTTAAAATATCAAATTTTATTAAAATATCAAATGTCAAAATTTTATTTACAGCAACTTTGTGCAGAGTTCTAGACTTGTCACTCTAAGAAAAAAATGACAGGACACAGACAGCGCTTTCTATGTTTGCAGTCTAGTTGGGGAGATAAAATATATTGTCTTGTATTTTCTTTTGGTACTTTAACATAGTCTAGAAGATACTGTAAAAATAGAAGAAGTGGGCATTTTTAGATATGGTGATCAAGGAAATCTTTGGTAGACAGGAGTGAGTGGGGTTTCTGTTATCTTGAAAGGAGGAACATTTCAAGTTAGAGGATGGTTTAAGGTAAAGGATAGAGGCAGGAAAAATTGGCAGGTAAATAGATCAGTTTAAGACTGGAATCAAAGGTGCATGTCACTGTGTCACGGGGGAAAGGGAGATCTAAAGTTTGAGAGGTCATTGGAAGGAGAGCAAGGGATTACACTCCTGCCAGGTCAGATAATCCAATAATCTACTGCTTCTGTCACAGCTGTTCAACTCTTGCATTCCTGTAAAAGCAGCTGTAGACAACATATAAATGAATGAGTTTGCTGTGTTACAATATAATTTCATTTATCCCTTACCAGGGGTTTATACTTTGCTTTATAAGCAATGGGTAGTCTATTTTATTTTAAGGCAGAAGAAACACGACAAAAGCCACATTTTTACAATTTTAACTTGGTAACAATTTTATATTATTCCTTATATAACCTTTTCATGTTATCTTCTTATATATAAGAATTTCTCCTTGAAGAGAATGGGAGGAAGGAGGAACCGTGGACTTTTTTTCCCCCTCTAAGAATTTTTATAAGAGTTTATTTTAGCCAAACTGACAACAATGCCAGGGAGCAAGATCTTAAATGCTTTGCAGAAGGACAGTTTTGCACCCCTTTAATGCACTTGGAATTAAGATTACATGGAGGTGGGGAAAGCGGGTTGGGGATTGGATTACAGGATAGTTAACAAGACATTTGCTCTCTTGAGGGTGATTACACTTATTTCAAAGGTGTGTTAACCTAGGTGCACAGAAACAAAGGACAGAGATTACTTAAGGCAAAAATAAACCTTTTACTAAAAAGTCATATGCCTGGGGTATGACTATCCACCATGACCTGCCCAGTGAAGAATTTATGATCAGATTACCCTGTGAGATGACTTTCTATAGAACCCATTTTTTTGTCCACAGTTTCTTCTTTTGGTCATAAATTAATCCGAAGTATGCATTGATGACCAACCTCACAGTGTGAGGATGGTTCATCCCTAGGAAGTCTCAGTATTGATCTCATCTGTTGACCATTGGGGATGGGGCAATACTGTAACCATGGGATCTAAGTTGAGGCTGAATTTTCTCAAAATGGGAGGGAAGGTAAGTGGAAGGCAGTCAGGTTTTATGGCCTTCATTGTGAAAAAATACTCTGAATCATTTATGTCCTGTGAATGATCATGATCTAAGTTTTGCTTTCTGTTTCATTTTTTCTGTATTGGATATCTGCTATAGCAGCTACATAAACCATGAAGAGTGTTAACAGTTATCTTATACATGTTCAGTAATCATGAACAGTTGGACTATATAGAAAAACCCAAAGAACAAATATCACTATTATGATGATTAATTGCAGACAGAGCCCTGGACTCTTTAAAAGGCTATTATAGTGGTCTATGCATGAGGCATGAAGGGACTAAGCTAAGGTGCTATCAGTGGAAATTATAGGGACAGATACAAAGGACATTCTAAAGGAGGAATTGACAAGACTTGATTGAGCAAAAAATGAGGGATGGATGGACATGACTGAAGTTCTGTTTTGAATGGCTGAAGAATTGTGGTAGTAGAAGAAGAAATAAGAAAGTCACACGATTTGAGAGAAAAGACTTTGGTTTCAGACAGGTGGAGTAAGATAATAGCACATCCAGGTTGTGATTGACCTTAGGCAGTAAGCATTGTGGGACTGGGGTGGGCAGAAAGGCAAGAGCTGATCATGTAGATTTAGAAGTCATCTGCTTAGAGTGAGTTTTGAGCCTTCAGAGTAGATGAGGTCTCTGAAAGAGAGAGAAAGCTATAAAAAAAGACTCTTGGGATGTTTTCTTCCTTTGGGAGAGATTAAAAAGATAGGAAGGTAAGGCATAACAATGTTATAAGCCCAAGGAAGAAAGAAATAACAAGGAAGATGTTGAAAACAATGTCAGATGTTGCCAAAATATCAAGAACAGGAAATTAAAAAAGGCCATTGGATTTTGTGAGGTAGTTGAAATTCTGCTGAGGGTGGATGTGGGAGTCAGGTTACACTACGGTGAGAAAATGGGTGGTAAGGAACAGGCCATGGGTACAGACCACAACACTTATAAAAAAAAAGAGAGGAAAAAGAGACATAGGATGGTAAATGGGCTGCAGGATTAAGTGACAGTTTTTCAGTTTGTGGGAGCCCTGTCTATGGTTGAAGGCAGGGATGAGAAAGAGCTAGTGGAGAGACTTTTATACAAAGTAAGAGGAAATGATTATAATTGAGTCAGGGATAACTTAGATGACTTCGAGAACTTAGATACAGGAGTCGAGGTTCAGGATTCCAGTGAAGGCTTAACTATGGAATTTAGGAAGTTAATATAGCTTCCTCAGATTTGGAGGCTAGCTGAATAGACAGTGATCAAAATCAAGATGAAGGAAGAAAAAAGACATAAGCCACAAAGTAGAATATGCAGTCACGTGCAGGTGTAGAACAGATTTGAATAGGTGTTTAGATAGTATGTTGGGTTGTCAATAATGGTTAGTGGGCCTTTTTGTCAGGGTAAAAGTAGCCAGGACATGACTGTGGCCTATACATTTATGTAGCAAAGACTGGAACACTGCGATGATATCTATTAAATCAGTATTCTACTTGAATTGTGCTGAATTTAAATTTATATCACAAAGTGAATGGTCTATACTATATATATTTCTTAGTAAAACATTCTCTCTTGCATTGAATGCCTTCAAAGTAGTTTTAAAAATTTTGGCAAAGATATTGTAAAAAGTTTGTACACAAACTTTTATTTGTGTACATTCACTTGCATTTTAGGGGCATCATTTGCATTTATTTGTATAAACTCATTAAAAATTATACCATTATCCTGCTGCATACATATTAATATAGGCTTGAATTTTAACTGGTTGGATATAAGATATCTATCTTTATGTCTGTTCCAAAGCTTATTACGTACCAGTCTATCTATATATTTAAATAACAGGCGCAGGAAGAAATTGCCCGACTTCGACGAGAAATGATGAAAAGCTGTAAGTCTCCTAAATCAACAACAGCACATGCCATCCTCCGGCGGGTGGAGACTGAAAGAGATGTGGCCTTCACTGATTTACGAAGGATGACCACAGAACGAGATAGTCTGAGGGAAAGACTAAAGGTTTGTAATAGTTGTTTATATGTGAACATATGTTAAACACAATGCAGTGACATTGAAAACACTTTGTTTTGTTTTTGTTTTTTTTTAACCAGATTGCCCAAGAGACAGCATTTAATGAGAAGGCTCACTTGGAACAAAGGATAGAGGAGCTGGAATGTACAGTTCATAATGTAAAGAAAAATTATTTTTATGCTTTTGTCCATAAACTGTCAGTAGCTTCCCCCTTTCCCCTTTTCTGTGGTCAGAGAACTTCTTTTGCTTTTCTAAGATAGTGTTTGTAATCCTAAAATATTTAAGATGGGATGTATGGAGTAAATTGTTATTTTTTCATTGTTTATTTCCTTCTAAAACATGTGAGTGAAGTCTTTTTTATGTTCAGTTGAGAGTATGGTTTTGTTTTTTTTTTAAAGACATTAGAGAGAATTCTCAGGGATTTTAGCAACTTTCTCATCTCCCTGTGTCATTGAAGATAACATTGCCAGATACAGTTAAACTGGCTTATTCAACCTAAAGAGTAACTATGGAAGAGAAAATTTTGATTAAATGAAAATTAATGAGAAAAGTATATTTAAAATGAAGTTAAAGTGTGAAGCATCATATTTTTACAAATCAAGGATGTGAGATGCTATGAACATATGTTTGAGATGTTATGATTATGTAAACAGAATTAAGAGAACTTTCTATTTCAAATTTAATTTATATATTAAATATATATTTATAAACTCATCTGTATTATGTTGTTAAAATGAGTAAAAACAGTAGATAGAAAAAAATGATTTTTTCATACTCTCACTGTATATGTATAATTTATTAATGTTGAACAACAGATAATGTCTTTCCAAATAATAATGTGTGCTGTAACCAAATTGGACCAGATTGAAAATGTAGGTAGACATTACTGTTCATGTCCCTGCCCCACCACACCTTGTTCATCCCGCTTCCCAGTCTTCAGGTCTGATCTGATTCTCTTAGAATGTAAATCTTGTCACTTGCCAGTTTGTACAAGTGGGTGTCACTTTAGGAAGATCACTAAGGCTTTTTCAGTGATAGTAACCTTGTCATTCTACTTGTGTAGCTTGATGATGAACGTTTGGAGCAAATGTCAAATATGACTTTGATGAAGGAAACCATAACCACTGTGGAAAAAGAAATGAAATCACTAGCAAGAAAGGCAATGGATACGGAAAGTGAACTTGGCAGACAAAAAGCAGAGAATAATTCTTTGAGGTAAACTAAACTGCCTTTGAACAACCAATAGTTTATTACAAATAGCTCTGCTTTTTGTAGTGTATTTTATAATGATAGTTAAATTATTTATTGACTTTAATTTCTGAGAGGATTATTATGGAGCAGTTGTGGAAACCTCAGTACATATTAAGTGATTTCTCCAAGATTGATCACAGACTGGAAATGCCACACTTAACCAGGAATCAAATGTTTAGTCATCTTAACCTTACATTTGCAGAAAGCCTCAATGTTTAACTGAAATTGCTTTTACAAAGTCCTTCCCGGAACAGAGCCTATTTGACTTTGGTGTTTGATTGTTAACTTACCTTTATAACTTAAATTATGTTCTTACATTTGAACAGTGTAAGAAAACACAAAGTACAGGTTGATGGTAGCTTAGAAAAAAGGGTGGCTTAGAATATAATAAAAAGTCGTAGCAAAGAAATGGGAGAGAAACATGTAACGGGACTCCTGTTAATTGAATGTCAGGTACTATGTATGTCCTTACAAACTAGTACGATAGCAGAAGAAATTTCAATAAAGCAGCCGACAGGCAGTAAATATAGGGGAATGTTTCTGAAGACATCCAGGCTAATGATTTTACTTTTAGTATCTGTTGATGTGAGAAATAGAGGTTCTACGGATTCAGTAAGGTTGAATTTCAGTGACTCTATGAACATTTGAAAAATAATAATTCATATGAGTGTGAAATATATTGTCTACAAATAATACTTGGTTCACATGTTGGTTCCCAGAGCCCCCTCTTTAGCTTTCAAGGGTCTGTTGTGCATACATTGGAATCATTTGTCAGGACAGATAATCATTCAAATTCTTTCCCTTCATGTACCTTTAAATTTCCTGTTTAAAAAGATATTGCAAGCTCATGTAAAATAAAAATAATAACAACAACAAAACCTTGGAAAATAGAGAAAAGTATAAAGAAAATTTAAATCACCTATGATTCCATAACTTAGGGAAAGTGATTATTAATGTAGATTTATTTCTAACCTATGATTCCATAACTTAGGGAAAGTGATTATTAATGTAGATTTATTTCTAACCAGAAATATTTTTATCTGTGTGTATATAAGCTTTCTATGTAATTGACATCATCCTATATTAAGTTATATATTTGGCCAGTTTCTCTTAATTGTATACCATAAGCATTTTTCCATGTCATTAGATGTTCTTTGAAAGCATTTGCATTTATTAAAATATTCTAACAGATAGATGTACAATAATTTGGAGGTTTTTTGTATATATTTGTTTTAACAGTATTATTAAAGTATAGTTGACATACATGCAGAAAACTGCACATATTTTAAAGTGTTCACTTTGGTAAGTTTTGACATTTGTGTGTACCTCTAAAACCATCACCACAATTAGGATGGTGGCCCTATCTATCACTCCCAAAGTTTCCTCATGCCCCCTCTCTGTAACCTCCCCATACCCTGCCAGTCCCCAGGCAACCACTGACTTGCTTTCTGTCATAGAGATTTGTTCGAATTTTCTAAAATGTTATATAAATGAAATCATATAGTATATATTCTTTTGTATGGCTGTTTTCATTTACCATAGTTATTTTGAAATTTAGCCATGTTGTCACATATAATCAAGAGTTTATTTCTTTTTATCTCTGAGTAGTATTCCATCGTATAGATATACTGGTACACATTTCAGTTGTTTCCAATTTGGGGCTATACCAAATAAAACTGTCATGAATGTTCTCATGTGAGTCTTTGTATGGACATGTGCTTTTCTCTTGGAAAATACCTAACGGTAGAGTGACTGAGTCATCTGATGGGTGTATGTTGAATTTTTGAAAAAAACCATTGAACTGTTTTCCAAAGTGGTTGTACTATTTTATTTTATGTTGGCACCAGCTGCGTGTAAGTGGTCCAGTTGTTACATACTCTCACCAACACTTGGTGTGCAGTATCTTTTTAATTTTAACTATTCTAATAGGTGTATACTATGGTTTTAATATGCCTTCCCCAATGACTATTTCAAACATCTGTTCATATACTTACATGCCATACATGTATCTTCTTTGGTGTCTGTTCAGATCTTTTGCACATCCTTCCTGAGTTGTTTATATTATTATCATTAAGTTGTAAAAGTCTTTTCTGTATTCTAGATACAAGTCCTTTGTTAGGTATATGTTCTACAAATATTTTCTCCCAGTCTGTGGCTTGCCTTTTTATTTTCTTAACAGAATATTTTAAAGAGCAAATGTTTTTGATTTTGATTAAGTGAAATTTATTGATTTAAAAATTTTCATATACAGCTTTTTTGTTTTTTTTTTTTAAAGAAATTGTTGTCAAGCCTAAGGTCACTGAGATTCTTCTCCCATGTCTTCTTCTAGCAGTTTTATAGTTTTAGTACTTATATTTAAATTTAGGATCCATTTCAAGTTAATTTTTGTGTATAGTACTAAGTATAGATCGAAGTTCACTTTTTTTTTGCATATGGATATCCAGTTGTTCCAGCGCCATATGTTGAAAAACTATCCTTTCTACATTGAATTGTTTTCCATCTTTTTAGTAAGTCAGTTGTCCATATATGTGTAGGTCTACTTCTTGGTTATCTGTTTTGTTGAGTAGATCTATTTATGTATCTTGAGGCCAATACAACACTCCTGATTACTTTAAGTCTTCAAATTAGGTAGTGTTGGTCCTCCAAATTGGTGCTTTCTCAAAGTTGTTTTGGTTATTCTAGTTCCTTTGCATTTTATTTTGATTTTAGAATCAGCTTTGCAACATGTACAAAAAAAGCCTCCTTGAGAATTTGATTGGAATTGGAGTAAAATGGTATCTAAAAATTGCCAAGTGTTCCCACTTACTGAACACAGTATGTCTCTCTCCATTTCTTAGGTCTTTAATTTTTCTCAGAATGTTTTGTAGTTTTTAGTGTGTAGGTTTGTACTTTTGTCAGATTTTTCCCTATGTAGTTCCTATTTTTTGATGCTGTTGTAAATGGAATTTTAAAATGTCACTTTCTGAATATTGATTGCTTATATATGAAAATACAATTGTGTTTAAAAATAAACTTTGTATTTTAGATGTTTTAGATTTACAGAAGGATAACAAAGATAGTGCAGAGTTTCTATATCTCTCACACTCAGTTTCCTGTTATTAACATCTTACATTAGTATGGTACATTTGTTACAATTAATGAATTGATATCAATACATTATTATTAACTAAAGTCCATACTTTATTCAGATTTCCTTAGTTTTTCCCTAATGTCCTTTTTCTGTTCCAGGATCCCATCCAGGACACCACATTACATTTAGTTGTCATGTCTCCTTAGGCTCTCTTGGCTATGACAGTCTCAGACTTTCCTTGTTTTTGATGACCTTGACAGTTTTGAGGAGTACTGATCAGGTATTTTGTAGAATGTCTCTCAATTGGGATTTGTCTGATGTTTTTCTCATGATTAGACTGGGTAATGTTTTTGAGAGAAAGCACAGAGGTAAAGTGCTATTTTAGGTACATATATCCAGAATATCATTAGTTCATACTATCAATATGATTTATTGCTGTTGATTTTGACCTTGGTCACCTGGCTGAGATAATGTTTGCCTTTTCCAGAATGTCATATAATTGAAATTATACAGTAAATAGCCTTTTCAGATTGGCTTCTCTCATTTAGCAATTTGCATTTAAGATTCATCCATGTCTTTTCATAACTTGAGACCTCATTTCTTGAGTAATATTCTATCGTATGTATGTACCATAATGTGTTTATCCATTCACCTATTGAAGGACATCTTGTTGCTTCCAGTTTTTGGCATTATGAATAAAGCTGCTATGAACTTTCATGTGCAGGTTTTTTTGTGTTGACATAAATTTTCAAATCAGTTCAGTAAATACCTTTGAGCATATAGTAAAACTATATTTAGCTTTACAAGAAACTGCCACTCTTTTCCAAAGTGGCTGTACCATTTTGCATTTCTACCAGCAATGAATGAGAGTTTCTGTTACTCCATATCCTTGTCAGCATTTGGTATTGTCAGATTTTTGTATTTTAGCCATTATTATAGGTGTATTGCCATAGCACATTGCTTTAATTTGCAATTCTCTAATGATAAATGATGTAGAACATCTTTTCATATGCTTGTTTGCCATCTGTGTATCTTTGGTGTTGTGTCCTGTTTAGAACTGTTGCTCATTTTTCAGTTTGTCTGCTTATTGTTTTAAGAATTCCTTGTGTATTTTGGATACATGTTCTTATCAAACACGTGTTTTGCAAATATATATTCTCCCAGTCTGTGCCTTGTCTTTTCATTCTTTTAACAGCTTCTTTTGCAGAGCAGAAATTTGAAATTTTGATAAAGTTCAACTTGCCAACTTTTTCTTTCATGGATTGTCTTAGGTGTTGTATTTAAAAACTCATCACTAAACTCAAGAACACATATTTTTATTCTTTGTTTTCCTCTAGAAGTTGTATAGTTTTGCATTTTATACTTAGAATCAGTGATCTATGTTGTTAATTTTTGTAAAAGATATAAAGTCTATATTTAGATTCCCTTAATTTGTATATGGATATCCAAGAGATGTTCCAGCTCCATTCTTCTCTGTTGTCTTTGCTCCTTTGCCAAAGATCTGTTGCCTGCATTTGTGTAGGCCTATTTCTGGGCTCTCCATTCTGTTTCATTGATCCATTTTGTTTATTTTTTTTTTCTTTTTTTTTTTGCCAAACCATGCTGTCTTGATTGCTATTACTTTACAGTAAGTCTTGAAATTGGGTAATGTGAATCCTCTAACTTTGTCTTCTTCAATATTATATTAACTATTCTAGGTCTTTTGCCTTTCCATATAAACTTTAGAATCAGTTTGTTGATGTCTATATAAAGGCTTTCTGGGATTTCAGTTGGGTTTGCATTGAATCTTTAGGTCAAGTTGAGAAGAACTGACATCTTATTAATATGGAGTGTTTCAGTCCATGAACGTGGAATATTTCTCCATTTATTTGGATCTTTGATTTCTTTCATCAGTGTTTTGCAGCTCTCTGCATATAGACACTATACATTCATTTTCAAAATTTCTAGGTCATTATTACTTCAAATATTTTTTATGCTCTTGTTCTCTTCTTTTTTTCTTCTTCCGATATTTCATTTATCCCACAGTTATTGGATGTTTTGTTCTTTTTTTTTTTTTCCAGTTTGGAAAGTTTTTATTGACCTATCTGCAAGGGTAAACATTTATCCTTGACTGTGACCAGTCTACTAATGAGTCTATCAATGGCATTCTTCATTTTTGTCACAGTATTTTTTTTTTTCTAGCATTTCCTTCTGATGAGCATACCTTATTTGTGACTCCCTGGATTTGCCTTTCTTTTCAGATTTTGGGGTGGCAATTTGCCGTGCAACTCACTACCCTGATGATTTCATGAAAAGTCTTCAATTTCCAGTTTAATCATCGTTTTCTTGTTGTAACAATGGGAATGATGTCTTCTAAGCTCTTTACATTTCAGGGCTGAAACCATCATAATTTATTTTTATATATTTATGTAGTACTCTGCAACCTTACTGAATTTACCTTTTAGTTCAAGTAGCCCTTTTGTAGATTCCATTTAATTTTCTACATAGACAGTTCATCTGCAAGTAAAGATATTTTACTTGTTCAGTCTGCATGCTTTTTGGTTTTTTTCTTGCTTTGTCTCACTGTCTAGAACATCAAGCACAATGTTAAATGGAAATGGTGAAGTGGACGTCCTTGTCTTTTTTCATATTTAAGAGGAAAGCATTCAGACTCTCAACAGTTAGCTGTAAATTTTTCACAGTTGTCTTCTATCAGATTGAAGAAGTTTCCTTCTATTCCTGGATTACTGAAGTTTTTTTATTTTTTTCCAGGAATAGATGTGCTTTGTCAAATCAGTTAGGGTATATTATACTTTTCATAGAGTTCTGGTCTCAGTTAACTAGTTTAAGATATTTATGTCTATTTTTATATTTAAGATTAGCCAACAATTTGCCTTTCTTGGGGCTGTATTGAATCAGATTTTGGTATCAAGATAATGTAAACCTTATAATAGTCTTTCCAAATCATTTTGTCTTCTTTCACTGCCTAGAAGAATTTGTATAATATTGGAGTTTTGGTACTTGCCAGTGAAGCCATTTGGGTATCAACATTTCTTTGAGAGATTTTATTTTTCTTTAATAGATAAAGTAACAATTAGAAATTTCTTCTTATTCCAGTCAGTATCTGTTTTTTTGAGGCATTTGTCCATTTTCTCTAAATTTTAAAACATTTTTAGGATAATGTTGTTTATAATACCTTTCAATTTTTTAATGTTCACATAATCTGTAGTGATTTCTTCTTTTTCTAGTTTATTGTTTTTAATTATCTCTTCAAAGGACCAACTTTTTGCTTTGGTGATCTTCCCTCTTGTTCATTTTACTATTTCATTAGCTTTTGTTCTTTATTATTTCCTTCTATTTTCTTTGGATTTACTATTTTTTCTAATTTTTTCAGATGAATGCTTACATTATTACTTTTCAGGCTTTTTTTCTCACATAAACGTTTAAGGCCATACATTTTCTTCAAAATACTTCTTTGAATGTATCCTACAAGTTTTGTTATGTACTTTTTACTTTATGAAATATTTTCTGAATTCCATTATGACTTCTTATTTGATCCATTATGATTTTAAATATCCAGAAACAATGAATTTTTATTTATCTTTTTGTGATTGATTTCTTGCTTAATTTTTTTTCAGAACATACTATTAGAGTTCAGATTTTTGAAATTTGTTGTCTTCTACTTTTATGGTCAGTTTCTGTTAATGATCTGTATACTTGAGAAATTATAAATTCTGAAATAGTTGGGTACAGTGGTTTATATTTGTCCTTTAGTTCAGATTTGTAATCATGTTATTCAAATATTCTATATTTATACTAAATTTTGTGTGTCATTTACAGGAATTTCATGGAAACTGTTTAACTTCTGGCTCTAATGTCGCACTTTGTGTTCTCTCTTGAGCCTCCTGTAATCTGCCTTTCTCCCCCACCATTCTATCAAACCTTTTCCCAAGGTAATATTTATTTTCATGTTACTCAATTTGATGATCAATCTTCAGTCTTCAGTTGATCAACTGTGCTCTCTCTACCAATATAAACACTTTCTTCATTTCACATTTGACATACCATGCTCATTCAATTTTTTTAAATCTTTAGCTGTCCTAGCTTAGTCTCTTCTGCTACTTCCTTCTCATCTCCATGACCTCCAATTATTGGATGTCCCTGAGCTTGTCTTTAGACCTCTTCTCTTTTGTATCTGTGCTCATCCCTCAGTGATCTCATCCAGTCTCATGTATTTACTCTTAACTCTGAAATGTATGTCAAGCCTGGAATTCTCTCTTGAACTTCAGATTTGAATGTCCAACTACCTCTTTTTCATCTTCACTGTGATGTCTAATATAGATTTCAAAGTTAGCATTTCTAAACCTCAGTTTCTGCTGTCCACTGCCCTTTACCCTCCAACACACTCAAATCCATTCTCTTTCAGTATTCACATCTCAGTAAATGGAAACTCATACAATTCTTGGTCTGAAACCTGGAAGTGACCCACAGTTTTTCTTTTTATACATATCCAATCCAGTTGATTCTGTCTTTGAAATGGGAATTATTTTTAACACTTCGATATTCTTCTGCTATCTTATGACTTTCATTATTTCTTCTAAGAAGTCAGTGTAAATTTATTTTTTAAAGGTCAATATCTTATACTTTATAATACACTCACATTTATCATAGGTTTCATATTTACATGTATAAAAGGCAAAGAATTATAAAAAACCCACTTAAAGAGCTATATAATCCAACTACATTCAATATAGTTAAAATACTGTTATCCCTATTTTCCATTTTGTCACTTGATGGAAAAAATTATAAATTTTATTCCACATGTAAACTCTACTTATTAGAAGTTGAGTCATGAGCACAGTTCTGCACATGTCTAGATTTCTATATCTGTAAACTGAGTATAGCGTTTCAGGCCAAATCAGCCAAAAAGAAATGCATCCATTGCTGTTTAGGTTTTACTGCTGACAAAGAACAAAATCCCCAGGGTTTCAAAACTGGTACTCATTGTTTATGTTTCTGTACTGCATAAATGAAATTTTCTTTCTAAATAGGTGTATTTTAGTAGCAGAAGTTTTGTTTGTTTGTTTGTTTGTTTGGGTTTCCATGTCAGATAAATCAGTACTTATAAAAAACTAAAGTGTTCCCAGCATACTTCCTAGAAGCAGATTTTAAAGAAATATCTGTGCCTACATCTATGCATCAAATATCTTAAAGTCCAGGAAGTTAGAATTCCCTATACAGATGAATGATTGATTGATAGAACTATCCATGAATATAATGTCAATTTAGGTCTCTGTGTTCGGTGATTCCAAGACAGGTTTAACTTGAGTTTGGGTTTTTGAGGCTAAAAAGATTTTAATATTACAATCTTTACCAGATGACATAATATTTCTATGTAGGAAGATCTAAAAGAATCAACAAAAAATCTGGAACTGATAAGCAGTTATAACAAGGTTGCAAGATATAAGGTTAATATACAGAGTCAATTGCTTTCCGATATACTAGAAATGAAGAAGTGGAATTTAAAATTAAAACAATACAATTTATGTTAGCCCCCACCAAAGAAATACTTAAGTATAAATCTAAGAGACTATGTATAAGATCCATATGAGGAAAACTACAAAACTCTGGTGAATGAAATCAAAGAAGGACTATATAAATTTCATGTTTATGGGTAGGAAAACTCAATATTGTCAAGATGTCAGTTCTTCCCAACTTGATCTATAAATTCAATGCAATGCAAATCAAAATCACAGCAAGTTATTTTGTGGATATCAACAAATAGATTCTAAACTTTATATGAAGAGGTAAAAGAATCACCAACACAATATTGAAGAAAACCAAATTGGAGAGCTCACACTACCTGGCTTCAAGGCTTACAGTAAAGCTACAGGAATCAATACAATATGGTACTGGGAAAAGAACAGACAAATAGATCCATGGGACAGCATAGAGAGCTCAGAAATAAACTCACATAAATATAGTTAACTGATCTTGAACAAAGAAACAAAGGTGAACAATGGAGCAAAGATAGTCTTTTCAACAAATGGCGCTGGAACAACTAGACATTCACATGCAAAAATAATAATATATCTTAGACACAGTCATTACATCCTTCAAATTAACTCAAAATGGATTATAGAACTAAATGTGAAATGCAAAACTATAAAACTTCTACAAGAAAACAGAAAATCTAGATGACCCAGGGTATGGTAGTGACTCTAGATACAACACCAAGCACAATCCATGGAAGAAATATTTGGTAAGTGTCCTTCATTAAATCAATGACTTCTGCTCTGTAAATGACAATGTCAGGAAAATGAGAAGATAGGCTACAGACTGGGAGAAAATATTTGCCAAAAAAAAAAATCTGCTAAAGGACTGTTATCCAAAATATTCAAAGAACTCTTTAAAAACTCAACAGTAAGAAACTGAACAACCCAATTAAAAAGTGGGCAAAAAAATGTTAACAAACACCTCACCAAAAAAGATACACAGATGGCAAAGAAGCATGTGAAAAGATGCTCCACATCATATGTCATCAGGGGTATGCAAATTAAAACAACAATGAGATACTATTACATACCTATTAGAATGGCCAAAATCTGGAAAACTGACAACAAATGTTGGCGAGGATATGGGTGAACAAGAACTCTTATTCATTCATTACTGATGGGAAATGGTGCAGCCACTTTGTAAGACAGTTTGGTAATTTCTTACAAAATTAAATATACTCTTTCTTACCATACAATCCAGCAGTTGTGCTTTTTGATATTTACCCAAAGGAGTTGGAAACATGTCCACACAAAAGCCTACACATGATGTTTATAGCATCTTTAATCATATTTACCCAAACTTGGAAGCAACCAAGGTTTATTGTAGGACTGACTGTAGGCTGAACCAGATGGAAACTATGTGTCAGATCCCATATTAGTGTTTGATGGAGGACCTTCATTATGTGATTTCTGGCCAGGCAAATTACCTAACAAGACATTTCCCAAAATTACTTAAAAAATCTATCATTTGGTTATAATTATGTCATGTTTTGCAAAGGAAGCATTCTATTCTGCGCACTGAAGTTTATAATAGGTGCAGATTTCTCATCTTGAATTTTAAGTCTTAGAGTCATTCTGAGGTAACAAAGCATGAGTTTTGGTCTCTGCTAATAAACTGTTGCTTGGAATATTATCTGTTAAAATTCTGTTTAATGAATGCAAACTGTAAAAAAAACCATAGCTGTACATTATAGCTTGGTTTATCAGTGCTATCATCTGTAGAATTTTGTATTTCATTGGTTTGAGTATCTCCAGAGAGTCCACGTGACTGTAAACAATTCTCTGTAAAAGCATTCATTTGGGTGTCTCTGAATGAGTCTCCCTTAGAATTGGGCAAAAAAAAAAATGTGCATATCTGAGCACTGATGGAACGTGTAACTTGAGAAACAAATGGCAGTTTGGTTTGAGAATAAGACTATACAGAGGACTCAAGCAATCCCATGGTACAGAAGGTGTAAAGCTGTATGAGGTATAAGACATCCATATGAGTAAGAAACAGTATTTTGCTTTTCTCTAATTCTTGTAAAATATTAGATGGACTTTTACCCCTGTTCACTTGTATACCTTCACTAATTGGCACAGCAGCATTAGGATTTTCTGTTTTTGAAAGATCTTGCCTCTTTCAGATGCTCTTTGAGAGAGCATCTTAACCTAGCCAAAGATCACTGTTGCCATTGACAAAGGAATTCAATGAACCTGAACCCTGATTTTTAATACCTCCTACTAAGGCTGCACAGAGGAGTTGGTCGTAAGCCCCCAAATGGGCATTTGAAAAAGCCATATTAAGTAGTTTAACCAAAGCCCCTTTGATGAAAGCAACTTCCAGATGTCTTGGAGGAGTTGTAGACATGTGTTCTGACATGGGAGTTACCAGAATCTACTTCAGCTTTATTTCTAAAGGTCTATTTCATGAGTGTTTTAGGTGTGGGTTTATTGGTCAGTGATTTAAAGATCTGATTTGAAAATGTCTGATTATGCATGTAATTTTTGATTTTTTTAAAAATGGATCCCAGTGTTGTGCAAGGTCTTAAAGCTATTTTGAAGAGTACAGGGCTGCAATGCAATTTAACAGCATGAGGCTAGCTGCAGTGCACGCTGGAAGGCTTTGCCACAGTGCTCTGCTCTCCTTTCAGAACACATTCATTATCATTTGAATTGATGCACTTATTATATTTATGCTTCTCATTTTAGCACACTTTTTTTTTTTAAGTGCTGTTTTACAAGAAAAAAAAAAAGTCTGTCGGGGCATTTGAAGGGATTCTTCAGCTAGACCATAGTAGAATTTCACTACATTTTACAATATTTTCTCATCGATTTACTACGCCACCCTGCAGGCTGTGGTTTTCCCAATGCAGGCCATTATTAGGTGGGTCTTGTATTAGGTCAGGTGCAGTGCACAGAATGGTGGTCTCTGTAATCCAGGGAAGCTCTCCACCAAAAGTTGGATAAGCTTCAGTTGCTGCCTTGCTTCCATGATGCAGGGACACAGTGCGGCTCTCCTCAAGGCTTCCTATCAGCCAGAATTTGGCACACTTAGCTCTCTTCTGTAGCCACTGGAATATTGCTATTTAAAAAAAAATTTCTTTCAATATTTTAATCTCCTCATTTTTATTATTATTTGAGGATGTATATTACCTAGATATTAAAATTTCTACTCTACACACCATATCTTTTAGCTTTCTTGTGTTTTTTTTTTTTTGACAACTCTATTAAAGTATAATGGACATACAATATGAGTTAATCTCACATATTTAAAAGACACAATTTAATAAATTTTGATATATGTATGCACCCATTAAATTATCCCTGGATTCAATATAATGAATATATCCTTCATCCCCCAAGGTTTCCTTGTCCTCCTTTGTAATCCTTCTCTCATACTGCCTCCCACCAGACACCCCATCCTCAAGCAACCACTGATCTGCTTTCTGTCATTTTTGGTTAGTTTGGATTTTCTAGTATTTTATCTAAATGAAATCATACACCATTTACTCTTCTGTCGAACTACTTTCACTGAGCATAATTACTTTAAGATTGATCATGTTGTTATATCAGTAGTTTATTCATTTTTATTGCTGAGTAGTGTTGCATTAGATCCACCAAATGGACATTTGGTTTGTTTCCAGTTTGGGGCTATAACAAATAGAGCTGCAAATACAAGTCTCTCTGTGTGTGTGTGTGTGTGTGTGTGTGTGTGTGTGTGTGTGTGTGTGTACTTTCATTTCTTTTGGGGAAATACTTAGGATTAGAATGACTGAGTAATATGGTGGAGATATGTTTAACTTTTGAAGAAACTATTTTCCAGAATGGGTTTAATATTTTACATTCCCACCAGCAGTGTGTGAGAGTTCCAGCTGCTTTATATTCTTGTCAACACTTGATTTTGTCTGTCTTTTTAATTGAGTAATACTAGTGGATGTATAGCATCTTATCGTGGTTTTAATTTGCTTTGTCCTAATGATCAGTGATGTTAATCATCTGATCATTTACTTATTTGCCATCCATATATCTTTAGTGAAATGTCAGTTCAAATATTGCCCATTTTTAATTGGGTTGTTTATCTTTTTATCATTACTTATACAAGTCCTTTTTATGGTCTAGCTACAAATTATTTGTCAGATACATGTTTTGCAAATATCTTCTCCCAATGTATGGCTTGCCTTTTTGTTTTGTTAGTAGTATCTTTTGATAAGAAAGTTTTTAAATTTTGGTGAAGTACAATTTATTAAAATTATTTTTCATTTATATCACACTTTTCATGTTTTATTTAAGAAATCTTTGCCAAACTTAAGGCCATTAAATCTTATTTGCTATGTATTCTTTTAGAAGTTTTATAATTTCAGCTTACATTTAGGTTAATGGTCCTTTTGAATTAATTTTTGTGTAGGTTTAAGATAAAAGTAGAGGTTTGCTTTCATTCGTTTTTTGTTTTGTATATGAATATCCATTGGTTCTTACTTGTTAAGATTAGCCAGTCATCCACTGAGTTGCCTTAGCATCTTATTGAAACATCGTACACGTGTGAGTTTGTTTCTTGATTCTCTTCTGCTCCGTTGATCTATTTTCCCATCTTTATGATAGTATCACTCTGTCTTAATAATTGAAGCTTCAAAACAAGTCTTGAAATCAGATATTGTGATCTTCCAAATTAGTTTCTTTTCAAATTTGTTTTGGCTGCCCTAAGTCCTTCACATTTTCCTATAAATTTTAGAATTGTCTTGTCAATGTCTGCAAAATGTTTATTGAGATTTTAATTTTATGTTGAATCTATAGATCAATTTTGGAAAAATTGACCATGAACAATATTGAGGCTTTTGAGTCAGACACAGACTATTTCTCCATTTATTTATGTCTTTTTAAATTTCTCTTAGCAGTGTTTTATAATTTCCAGTGTATGAATCTTATCATATTTGTTAGTGTACACCCTTTGTCATATTTATACCTGTTTTATATTTTTAATGCTGTTATATTTTTTAAATTTCAGTTTCCTGTTGCTTTTTGCTAGCATATAGAAACAATTAATTTTTCTATATTGTGCTTATATTTTGCTATCTTTCTAAACTTTTATTTTAGATAGTTTGTTGTTGTTTGGTTTTTTTTTTTTTTTTGCAGTTTCATTAGCATTTTCTACATAGATTATCATGTTATCTATGAATAAAAGAGAGTTTTACTTCTTTTCTAATTTGAATACCTACTGTTTTCTTTTCCTTGCCTTATTTCATTGGCTAGAACCTCTGGTATAATGTTGAATTGAAGGATGAGAACAGTCATTCTTATTCTGTTCTTGATCTTAGGAGGAAGCATTCAGTCTTTCACTATTGTGATGTTAGCTGTAGGCTCTTCATAGATGCCTATTATCAAGTTGAAAAAGTTCTCTTCTGTTCCTAATTTTCTCAGAGTTCTTGTGAAGAGTAGATATTGGATTTTGTGAAATACTATTTTGCATCTGTTGATCTGATCATATGGGTTTTTTGCTTGTTTTACCTCATTTTTTAGTCTGTTAATATGGTAAATTACATTAATTCTAGGTTGTAAACCAATCTTGAATTCCTGAATTAACTCCACTTGGTCAAGATACATTACAGTTTTTAGATTAGATTAGGTTTACTAAAATTTGTTAAAATTTTTATATGTATGTTTAGGATTTCTCCCAAAAGCTCTATAGTTTTAACTTTTACATTAGGTCTTTTGTATGTGGTATATTGTAGGAGTCAAGATTCATTTTTTTCCCACATGGCAATCCCGTTATTCCAGTACCAGTGGTTTCCTTTCCTCACTGGATTGTTTTCACATAGTTATTGAAAATTGGCTATATAACTGTGGGCTAAATTCTGGTTCTCTCTTCTGCTTCATTAATTTATTTGTTGATCTTTATACTAATGCCATACTTTCTTGGTTATTGTAGTGATTACTGGAATAATTCTTGAAGTTAGGTTTGCTAAGTCTTCTAACTTTTCATATTTTCTATTTATTTGTCCTTTCCTACTTCTTCCTGAGAAATTTCTTCAGTTTTGGTCTTTCAGTTTGCTAACTCATTCATCAACTATATTCATTCTGCTTTTTATATCAGCTATATTTTTAAATTTCAGCTATTACATTTCTCATATTGGTTACATCTGTTTTTTTCTTGGTTCCTTGTTTATGTTGCTAATATTTTTCTCTTTCTTTTAATATCTTTATTAGTTTAATTTAAAATTATTGATTTACTTACTCTAATATATCTGCCACCATTGGATTCAATAATCAGTAAGTATGTCTTGTTTCTTTTGAAATGGCTTGCTTTTTCAAATGTCTTGTGATTTTGGACTATGATTTTTCTGTGGAGATAAAAGTTAGTATGTCAGACATTGCTTTTAGGGGAACAGCAGTGTCAGCTTCATTGAGTTCAGAGTATAGGGGACGAAAGAGTCCTAAGATGGAAGAGATACTGTAAAATCACAGTCACTTTTTGTCTCACATAATACCTGCTTTGTCATTTTCTCGCTTGTTGCCCCTCTGGGTGAAGCAGCATTAGGAAGCACTTCTTAACAACCTTGGCTGCACATTGGAATCAAATGAGGAATTTTGAAATAAAATAGTGATTCCTGATTCCTGCCCCAAGATTTTTATTTAATTGGTTTAGTTGTGCAGCTAGATTTAGAAGTTATTTTACTTCTTAAATTTAAAATAATTACAGATTCACAGATGTTGCAGAAATACACATAGAGGTTTCACTTACCATTCACTCAGTTTCCCCCAATGATTACATTTTATGTAACTATAGTGCAATAGCAAAAGCAAGAAATTGACATTGATACAATGTGTAAATAGTTTCATGCTATTTTATCACATGTAACCACTGCCACATTCAAGATCCTGAACTATTTAATTACTACAAAGATATCACTCATTCTACCTCTTTATAGCCACACTTTACCTCCCACTCCCTGCCACCATCCCACATATCTGGCACTCACTAATCTGTTTTCAGCTCTACAATTTTATCATTTCAAGAATGTGGTATAAAATGGATTCAGATGTGGCTTTTGCGATTGGCTTTTCCACTTAGGATAATGCCATTGTGATTCATCCAAGTTCTTGTATGTATCAATACTTTGCCACTTTTTATTGCTAGTAGTATTGCATGGTGTGGATGTACCACAGTTTGTTTAACCATTCATCTGTTGAGGAGTATTTTGGTCATTTCTAGTTTTGGCTATTATAGATAAGATAGACCTTATGCATTTATTGTAATTATTTGATATGTTAGGGCTCAGGTCTCCTACGTTATTTTTTTTATTTGTTTCTTCCTTTTGGTTTTTTATCTGTTTTCTTTTTCATGCCTTTCTTTGAGTTACTTTAACAGTTTTTCAGACGTCTGTTTCAATTTATATATAATACATTTGAGTATCTCTGTTTTGTATGGTTGCTCCGGGTATTACATTATACATACAAAACTCATCACAGTCTATAGGTGTCACATTTGATCAGTTTTAGTCTAGAAATCTTGCCTCCCTTTAAGTCCTTTTACCCTCCTCCAATTATAATTGTCTTAGTAAATGTGGATTTGTTATTCATTCTGCCTAGGACTTATGTTCTCTTAATGTCGTTCATGTGTTTCATTGATGTTTCTTTAGTTTAAGATTTCATATACTAGCCTTTATTTCTTTTAATATTGTTTATTCTCTCCTTCTAGAATATTGATTAGGTAAATACTAGACCTTCTCATCCTATCCTTTTATTTCTTCTAACCTCTCTTTTGTATTTTTTTCTATATTTTTATCTGTGTTCTATAATAGGTAATTTCCTCTGATCTGTTTTTTTTTTTTCAGCTAGTTGTCTCTTCAGCTGTGTCTATTTTGTTCTTAAACTTATCTATTGACATTGTTTTTTTAAAAAATTATTTCAATTATTTTTCTTTTCTGAAGTTCTCTTTGGTTCTCTTTTAAAATCTTTTTTTTAAAAATGCATTATGTTACTTATTTTATGTCTTAGTATTTAAACAAAACTCTTTTTATGTTTCTTTTTGATAATACTACAATCTGAAGTTCTTAGGTATATAATTTAGTTTGTGTATCTTTTGACTCCCACTAAGTTTGGGTTGTTTTTCATTGTGTTTTTAAAATTTAAATTGTGAGCTCATTTTTAACAGGCCTTTATCTGAGTCTTAGTTCTGTGCCTGGGTGGAGGGCATGTCTCCCTAGAGAAGTTTTGTGTTTATTTCTGCCAAGTGTTCTAGATTATATGGCCATCCACAATTCAAAACCCACTAATTCTGTAGAACCAGATTTTATTTTGATTTTTTATTTTGAGTTTAAGAATTCCCAAGGAAGGGGAGAGGGAAAAAAATGGAGTAGATGGTAGAGGCTCTGTTCATCCCTCTGGCGACCAAATCAAAGTTGTGACAGAAGCAAGAAGCAGCAGCAAGGAAAAATCACCTGAGATCTAGATGAATAAACCATACAACTAGGGAGAAATTCAAGAAATCACCCTGCAATGGCACAAGGTAGGACAGAGCAAGGACGCGGGGCTGCCCAGTCCCAAGTGGCTGAGTGAGGCAGAGGCTGCGGCAGCAGAAGAAGCCTCTTAAAAGGGCTGCATCCATAAGCGGATTTTTGTGGTGATAGACCTGCTTGCTCTGAGCACCAGTGCCAATTCAGCTGTGCACAGGAGGACTGAGGATGACATTGTCGGAGTGAAGGCCCAGGAGAGACTAACTTTGTACAGAAGTGCCGGTGGTATCCATTGTTCCCTGTTGAGCCCTCCCCCCACCAGTGCTCCTGACATAGCACCGCCATAGCTGTGATGTCATCAAACTGGATAACAGAGGTCACTCTGCCCAGAGGATTCCCTGAAACTCCTCCTCCCCCAACTGGAGCCCCACCCAAGCCACACTCATCTATATCCTCAGTGAATCAGGTGCTCCTTGCTGAGCAGTGCCTAGACTCACACTAGAGGCAGCTGGCCTCGGTTTCTGGTGTGACCTTTTGAGGCAACTATAAGTATAGCATCTGTGGATTGCTTGCTAAATCTTAATGGGTGGCCCCAGAGGGGTAGAGGCTTGGGCTAAGTTTGGCCTGCAGGTGAACTCCTCTCAGGACTGTGGGACACCTACTTCACAAATCTACACTAATAAGACTGGGAGACTTAGAAGCTTTGCTCAGTACATAGAAGCAGACACGGAAAGGTAGCCAAAAGGAGAAGACAAAGAAGCAGAAACCATGTGAGAGAACAGAACAGAGATCTAGAGATAATGGAGTCAAGCAGTCTAACAGATGCAGAGTTCAAAACACTGGTTATAAAGATGCTCAATGAACTTTTTGGGAAGTATAGATAAATTCAGTGAGAACTTTAACAAAGAGGTAAAAAACATAAAAATGGAAATGGAAATTATAAAAGGGAACCAGTCTGAGATGAAGAACACATTATCTGAGATGAGAAGTATATTAAATGGAATAAACAGAGGAATAAACAAAGTGAGTAAAGAAAAGGATCAAATGCCCTATCTAGAGGATGGGAAAACCAAGGACATGCAATCAGAATGAAAAGAGATAAGATGCCAATTCTATAAAAATAATTTAAGGAGCATATGGGACATTATTAAGGGTCCAAATATCCATCTGTTTGGCATAACTGAAGAAAATCAAGATGTTGAACAGCTATTTGAAGAAATAATGGTGGAAAACTTCCCTAACCTGGTGAAGGAAATGGACATAAAACCCCAGGAAGCTCAGAGAATTCCAAAAATCAGGGATGCAAAGAGACCCGTACCAAGACACATCATAATTAAAATGCCAAAGATTAAATATAAAGAGAATATTAAAAGCAGCAAGCGAAAAACAGTTAGTTACTTATAAGGAAACACCCATAAGACTGGCAGCTGATTTCTCAAAAGAAACTGTGCAGTACAGAAGGGCTTGCAAAAAATATTTGACAGTATAAAGACCCAGGATCTACAACCAAGAATAATTTATCCAGCAAATCTATCATTTAGAGTTGATGGACAGATTAAGAGCTTCCCAGACAAAAATAAACTAATAGAATTTATCACCACCAAGCCAGTATTACAGGAAGTGTTGGAGGGACTTCTTTAAGAAGGAAAAATGTGTCAGAAACAGGAATAAAGAACTACACTCCTATCAATAAGTACCCCAAATTGAAAAGAATTAAGTGATACAACCAAAAGACAGAGTGGCTGAAAGGATAAGAAAATTAAACCCCTACATATGCTGCCTACAAAAGACTTACTTCAGATTAGAAAGACATAGACTAAAAGGAAGGGGATGGAAAAAGATATTGCTTTGATGGACCTAGAAGGTATTTAAGTCAGATAGAGAAAGATAAACACTATATGATTTCACTTATATGAGGAATCTAAAGAATAAAAGAACAAACTAATCAAAAACAGACTCCAAATATAGTGGACAATTTGGTGACGGACAGAGGGGAGGAGTGTTTAGGGGCTGGGAGAATGGGGTGAAGGGTTAAAGAAGTATAAATTAGTAGCTGATAGATGGTCACAGGATCGGGAGCACAGCATAGGGAATGCAGTTAGCATTAATATGTTGGCTAGGTGGAGGGTCAGGGGTGGGAGGGAGCAGTTGAGGGGATTGTTTTACAAACTATATAGATGTCTAACCAATGTACTCTATAACTGAAACTATTTAAAAGAAATTTAAAAACAAATCAAAGTGAAGCCAAAAAAAAATTCCCAAGATATATTTTTAGCTGTTGTTATTACCCTGAGCTTAGCAATGGTTGATAAGCTGATTTTCTCTAGTCTGACCTTTCAACTAATGTTATAGTCCTCAGTGGCTTTTTCTGGAGGGTCTTAATTCTAATACTTGTTTTACAGATAACTCTATGGCCTCATCTCCTGTCCCTGAGTTTAAACACAAGACTACTGAGACAGTACGACCCTAACCATATCTAACATAACATCAGTTTATAGTCATTGCTCCAATTTGGCCCCATGGGACTTTTCTTTCAAATTCTTATACATTTTGCTATACACTTAAAAGGGTGCTTCTTTTATTTTATTCAGTATGCCTCAAGTGTTTTGTGGCGAGAAGACTTTTAGATTATCTAGTTTTTATATTGCTAAAAGTTATACTCTGTTTATTTGTTTACTGACTATAAACCCCTTAAGGCAGGGCCAGTGCCCACCTGGTCCACGATAGTTTCCTCGGTATCTCACACCTGGTGGTACATCAGTGTTCGTAGAATGAATAGGATGCTATTCCTTATAGATGTACTTATAATAGTGAAGGACTGAATTGAACCTAAATGTCTAATAATAAGTGGTTATTTGATTAAAAATAAATGGTTATTATTCATATTTTTTGGCCAGAAAATGATGATTTGGAGGGCTGTATTACAAGACTGAAAAATATTAAAGATTAAGTGTAAGTTGAAAAAAATCAGGATTCAGTTTTGATTTTATAGTATGTTAACTATAAATAAGCAAAGAAAAAAAATACTGAAAAGGGAATACCAAAATGCTAATAGTAGTTTATGTTGGAGTAGTATATTAAGGATTCTTTTTTGCCCTTTATTCTCCAAACTTCCTATAACATGGTTTTATAATGAAAATACTAAAAGGAAAAAAGTATATAAGTGTCCTTAAAAGTTTTTATATCTAAATACACTAAAAAGCTGATGAAACATAAAAATTTCAGAATTAGTTTTATTAAAATGTTTTCAGACTTTTATATGAAAACACAGAAAAAGATCTTTCTGATACTCAGCGACACCTTGCTAAGAAAAAATATGAGCTACAGCTTACTCAGGAGAAAATTATGTGCTTGGATGAAAAAATTGGTGAGTTTTTTTTCTGATATTACTTTTTCTTTAAGTCTGGTAGAAATGTTTTTTTTTTTTTTTCTTCAGTTATAACATAGATAAACTTGGAAATAGGCCTTTAAAGTAAAAGTTAATGAATTAAAAATCATGGAAAATGCCTTTTTCTTTAATAGCAAAAATTTTTTACTAATATTTAAGACTGAAAATACTTAGATATGGCTTCATATTTATCAGTGAAAAAATAACTAAACAAAGCAGCAATGCTTTGTAAATTTATGATGATCACTTTTAAATTGAGAAGTTTTTGTATTTACTTGTGGTTTGTTATAGCTGTTGTAATGAAACTTATTATTTATATATTATTTTTTGTGGAATGCATACATATATTTTGCTATATCTATGGTATTGGGTTTACAGATAAAATTATTTTCATAAAATCTCCTATTTATGTTTATGACCAGTGGTCTCTATGAAAGTATGGTCATAACTCAATCTCCTTATAACTGTAAAGTAAAATTTTCTTCAGGACTATAAAAGAACCCATTTTAAAACTAAGGAAATGTTTTTAACATTTGCTTTTATGCAGTTCAAAAGCATCTGGCATAAATAATTAAGTGGGTGGATATGCTTTTTATTTAGATAGGAAATATTTTAAAAGAAATACAAAAGGGGACTATTGAAGAATTCATTTTCGGGTATTTAAGTCCAAGTACAAATTTAAGGTAAGCAGTTAAATAGATAAGTTTTTTTTTTATCTCAAAAGAGAAATCTAAGCTAAAGATATACATTTGGGACACATTAGCATATAAATGATATTTTAAAACCATGACATCACCTAGGGGAAATATAGAGAATGAGGAGAAGAGGATCCAGGACTGAGTAAGAAGAAACCAAAGAAGTAGGAAGAAAACCCAGAAGTGAGTGTTATTTTGGGAGGCAAGAGAGCAAAATGTTTTAAAAAGGAGGGTATCATCAATTGTCAGATACTTTTGAGAAGCAAAATAAGATAAGGCTGAAAAAATATTGATTGGATTTGGCACAGTAGAGATTTTGGTACTTTGATGAAGTTTGAATGGAGTATTGGATGTGGAAGATGGAGTAAGTTGAAGAATGAATGCAAAGTGAGGAAGTATAGACAAGAAAGAACAGAAATTTCTTTAGAAGTTTGGCTACCAAGAGTAGCAGAAAAATGGGGTGGTCCTGGGAGACACTAGAACTGTTTCAGAGCTTTTTTTATTTATTTTATGCTACCTGGAATGAACTCAGATATCAAAACACCCAAAACATATGCTCTGCTTTAAGGACAGTACTGCCTAGAAAAGGGGCATGATGTACTCTCAGGTGCTGGATAGCTCATCCTCTTGGCATATGGCATTGCCTCTCTTAGCACTGCACTGGAGGGCCTTTGGCAGAGGCTTACCTCGAGGTCTGGTCTAGCGGAGCTTCCCTTGTGGAGCTTTAGACCAGCGGCTTCCAAACTGCTGTGTGTGTGTCACCTGGAGAGCCAGCTTCTGGATAGAATATGGCCAGGGCTTTTGTGTCTTTACCAGTCTCCTCAATCTTGTTGTATGCATTAGAGTCATGTGAAAGGAGTGCTTGTTAAAACATAAGTGCTCTGTCCGCTCAGAATTTCTAATTCAGTACATCTAGGCTTCCCAGATGATGCTGATGGTGCTGGTCGAGAATCCACAATTTGCAAACCACTGTTGTCTACCAGTCACTCAGCCCTCAGCATAGACTCAGCTTGCCAGCGTTCTCACAGATCAAATCAGACTTCTTGTGGTAATATTTTTTTCTAGGAATTTTTATAACACTACTTTAGAAAACTCAGAATATTAGAAGACATTTGACTCTGAAGATGACCTAATTGAATATTTTATTAGGGTCTGTTAGTTACCAACTTATATACAACAGTGATTCTAGGCTAGAGGGAGGGGAAATTAGAGAGGAAAATGGTTGTTTTAATGTTCCACCCATCCTCTCCTCCCCCACCACACATGTAAATCTATTTTGAGAACTTGTGATGTAGAGCTTTCCTTTGATGTTCTAATTCAAATGTGTTAATTGTGCTTTTACATTTATGAGTCATTTAGAATTTCATGACTTATCTTGGTTTTCAATCACAACAAAAGCCATTTTTTATTTGGGATACAGTACTTATTTTTAGTCATGGAATATAATAGAGGAGAACTTACTTTGAAAAGTATTTCAACCAGCATCAACTGGAAAAAAATCAATCTTAACTAAAATAATGTTTTTATGATTACATATTTAGATAATTTTACAAGGCAAAGTATTGCTCAGCGAGAAGAAATCGGCATTCTTGGTGCAACCCTCAATGATCTGGCTAAAGAGAAGGAATGCCTGCAAGCATGTCTGGATAAAAAATCTGAGAATATTGCATCGCTAGGAGAGAGTTTGGCGATGAAAGTATGTTCCAAGAACTGCAGTTTAAGAGAAATGTTTGCACTTGAATCTGAATAAAATAATAGGATTTTCTCAATTTTTTTCTAGAGAGCTGAAACTTTAAAATCTGAGTTTGAAATATTCAAGATAGTCTTAAGAAATATGTGTTCAAATCCATTTGCTAATATTTTTTTTCAAATAATGTGTATTTATTTATTTATTTATTTATTTTAATTTTTTTTTTTTTATGGTGACATTGGTTAACGAAATCCAATAAGTCTCAGATGTTCACTTTAACAATAAGGCATAATATATATATTTACTCTGTGTGTTACTAGCTAATATTTTTAAATCAATTTCTCATCAATTTTTGATTAACATTCACTGACAACTAATTCAAATGTCAAACTGTGGAGCATGATAATAAAGCAGAGAGACTGATTTCTTTTTAAAAGCACACCAGAACTTATATTTTTCAGGTGGCCATCTTGGGACACAATATGTTTATGCCATTTAAACTGCCTTTGTAATTGTGTTCAGAACAAGGAGCACATTTTTACATCACCCTTATTAGCCTTTGAGACTAGATCGGGTGCAACTGGTGCATGAAACTGGACGATAATCTCCATCCTTCGGTTTTTGTTGTTCAAACAACAGCAACAGAAAAGGTGTTGCCTAAAAGGCAGGGAAATATTGATACCCTTTTCTAACTCATAAACTAATTGATTCTGAAGGCAAATCCTAAACTGTTTTCCACAAACGTCTTAAGCAAAGGCGACATCATTGGCATAAGGCCCTTCCCCTCTCTGCAGGAACTCTTTCATTCCTTTGTCCATCTATCTAGTCAGCAAACAGTTATTGACATGTACTAGATATTCTGCTAGACACTGAGGAGGACTGGGCATGCTTTCCAAAGCCTATAGTTTAATTGGGAAAAAGATAAATAAAGATGCTATTATGATAGAATGTGCCAAGTGCCGTAATGATATCTGCACAAAGTGCTGTTGGAGTTTGGCAGAAACACACCTGGTTTGGCCTAGGGGTTCAGTTAGGGGAGGAGGAAGATCAAGATAGCTTTCAGGAGGTGATGGTGCTTAGACTGCCCTGGCAAATGACTAGGTATTAACCAGGAAAAGATTTAGAGAAAGGGTTAGTGAGAGAAAGGGCAACCCAGAGCGACAGAACAGATGATCTGAAAGCCCAGTAGTTTTAAAAAAGTATTTCATGAGATGTCTTGATAGCTTAGTATGTCCAGAGACTAGAGTCCAAAGAGGTGGATATGAGCGCAGGGTTTGGAAGGGCAAAGATAAGATGGGATAGACAGCAGGAAATCATAAAAATACATATGATTTCAGTTTAGACTCTATAATCATAGATAGAGAAAATCATTAAAATAATGTAAATAAAATATTACAATTAGATCTTTTTTAAAAAAACAAATATTCTGACACTTGTTAATCTGTGTAAAAGATGGATTGTAGAGATGTGAGAATAGTGACAAGCAAACTAGTTAGGAGTAAAATAAGAACTGTGTTAGGATAGTGGCAGTATGTGTGAGAGAAATAGATCTATTTTCAGGAGATAAGACTAACAGAATTTGCTTTCTGATTTCAGAATTACATGAATAGTTGCTGTGCACAGAGTAGGAAACACAGGAAATAGAACACGCTTAGAGGGGAAGATTACTGGTACATATTTGGGACATGTAGTTGAACTATTTGTAGGCTTTTGGATTTTTAGGTTCTGAGAGAAAAATGGAATTGAAGTTCATAGAATTGGGGATCATGAGCGTAACTGAAGTCATCAATGTGCATGATATAGTAAATTTTAGTACACTTGTTGAAAAGGTTGACTCATTACTTTGCACATTATACCTTAATATTTTTGAAACTTTATGGCTTTTGGGGGGTGGAATTTTGATTCTCACTTTATTCAAACCACTTTTTGAATACTTAAACATGATTTTTAAAAAAACCCACTAACATTTAGAAACAAATTATTCCAATCTTTCTGAATCTCAATTCCATCTGCTATATCTGACATTTCCCATTTCTTCCTTTCTCCTAACTGTGCCAACATTATTTTTAAGGAATATAGAATTGCAAGTCCATTTCAAATCAAGAACTTCGTATAGGATTGTGAACATAAACACACCCATCCTCTGAAAGGAAAATAACTTTTTAAAACTGTTAGAACTTCAAAAGAGGAAATGTTCTCTACCATGATATTCCAGAGACAAATTTGAAAACACTCTGCAGTGAAAAGCAGTAGTTTTACAGGCTTATCTGGAGATTACAGAAATCAATTCCTAGAAAAGTCTATACTATAGTGAATAAGGTGAAATTTCTTCTGGTAATCATAGTTTAAAAAGATGTCCAACTATATGCTATCAGTTGCAGTTAAAAAACCCCAATAGCAAATTCACAGATTTTTTTGAGTAATAAAAGCCAGAATTATTTGTATAAAATTTTAGTTTCTTTTTTTCTGAATAGTTTTATGACCATCCTGTCCAGATTGAATTTTTAACAATTACCTTGAGTCTGTCTCTGGACAAACATATTGAGATTGTACAGAAATATTAAATCGATGGCACAGATTTTCACAGTTTGAGAAATAGTGGTATTCAGGCCATATTAAGAGAAAACAGGGCTAACAGAATATATTATTGGATTCCACCCAGTGATTTTGTTGCCCTGGATACTTTATAATGTTCTTAGAGAATCTTACTTTCAAAGATGAATTTCTGTTAAAGTCCTTTCTAGGCTTATAAAAAATATTTAAAGCTTAACCAAGTAATGGGTTTCAGAAACACTAGAAGTTCAATTAGTTTTTTAGAATTTCTTTAGAAATGTATTAAATTATATTTTAAAAGCATGTGTAAATATTCTATTTTAAGCAATATTTTCTCTGAGTTTTTCCTTCATTGACTTGTGCTTCCTAAAGGGATTTAACTGTTTTTCTAATGGATATTTTAACCATACTTCAATAGCCATTACTGCCAGGTGTGAAATCTGCACCATTCTACCAGAAAGCAGAATGGGAAACCAGAGCTAAAAGTACGCTGGGGAGGAGGACATGATTAAAGGAAAATCAAACACACACACACACACACACACACACACACACACACACACACACACACACGCCTAACTATGTCTCTAATAAACAGGAACAGAACTGGTTGGGAAATATAGGTTTAGTTTTTCATCTTGTTACTTGGTTACCAAGAATTTGAAAACTCAAAGGGTAAAGTAAAATCTAGTTATTTAGTGAAAGGACAATTTTCCTACTTTTTTGGGCTAATGTTAGCCTAAGTAACTGCGTATAGTATCTGTAACTGTTCAGATCAAGGAGAGTTTTGAAAGGAGATGCTGTGGGAATGGTATTGATGGCACAAAGATATTCACACCCATTTCAGCCTTGACTGACCCCAGCAATTCTGCTCCCTCACCACACCCTTAAAAAGGGAGACTGTCAATAGTGTTTTTCTTTTTATACCTTTGTTCTAGGGCTAATGCTTACCTCCTTATTAACTCATGCCTGAACTTAATAATATCCTTTATATATCCATTTAGCAGCTTTTTGCTATGGATGACTAATATAAATAATATACCTGATCAACGTTATTATTCTTAAGAACTAGATTTAGTTTTACATGATTTATTTTTTTATAACATGACATGAGAAAGTGAATCCGTCCTTTTGCCGATATAGAACACCTCAGTGCCAGACCATTGGTTTGTCTCCAAATGCAGAGTACTTATGGGGGGTCTCATGTTGCTGGGTAACTGCACAAAACAGCTTTTAACAAAGCATTTGATATATTGATCTCATGTCAGTTTTCCTGAGTATAGTCTTTAATGACCATAATCTATTGTTTTTATCCAGTACAGATATTTGCATTGATATGTTAGGCTTTAGTTTTAAACTGTAGGAAAAAAAAAACAACAACACAGAATAAATGTTTAAACCCAAATGGAAATCAAAAAGAATGGGGGAAATTTCTTTTTGTTCACTCAATTGTAACAGAATAACAGTTTAAGATAATTTTTATTTAATACTTATATTACTTTTCAAGGAAAAGACCATTTCAGGCATGAAGAATATCATTGCTGAGATGGAACAGGCATCAAGGTAAATCATCCATTCAATAAGAATTTGCATGCTTATTAGGGCAAAGTACTGTGTTAGGTACAAAGATAGTAAGAAACAAGGGGCTTAATGTTGTGTATAAGGTGATAACTTTCTTAATATCTTAAGAAAGAAGGCCTAAGCCTATGTAAGGAAGTAAAAGAGGACATGGTATTTGCCAGGTGAAGGAAAGGGAAGGGCATTTAGGTTGAAAGGATAGCAAAGAACCACAAAGAACCACAGAGCCTCTCAAATGACAAGTAGGTGAGTGTGTTGGAACTCAAAGTGTAAGAGGAGACGTGAAGGGGAGGAAAGGCTGAACAGGCAGGCAGAGGCCTATGTTAGAGATAAATGAGCCTTGATTTTATCTTTAAAGATAAAAATATTCTGGCACTTGATAATCCACAGGCAATAAGAAGTCATTAAAAATTTTGAGGAGATTATTGCATTAGAAAGATTACCAAGGTTGAAAACTGATGACAGATAGTGCTTGGGGAGTTGGGGGACAGGAATGAGGTACACGTGAGAGAGAAAATCTAGGAAAATGCCAGGTTAGGGCCTGGGGATGAATACTGGACATGTGGAAAGTATGTGAAAAATATTTTTCCTCTGAATTTGACAAGCCTTTGAGACCCTGCATATATGTCAAGTAAGTAGTTAAATATAAAAGTCTGGAGTGTAAAGAAAAGGCTGAGGCTAGAAATAATGATTTCAGAGTCATCTCGGTGCAGATGAGGTCGGGAGCCATGGGTGTGAATAGGATTTGTCTGAGAGAAGGGGTGGAGAGAGAAGAATCAACAGGTTGAGTTAAACCTTCATAACCATTAAGTTTTAAGAGGGCAGAGGAAGAAGAACCTGAAAGGGAGACTAAGCCATGGCGTCTAGAGGTATGGTGAAGATTTTCTTATGTCTGAGTGTCAGAAGTTCTGAAAAATTTAGCTAATTGTTGACTATTATGTGTATTTAGCACTCTTTTTCATAGTGAAATGTTGGCAACAGAGAGAAACTCCAATGCACAATCTTTGCAATATTTATTCCTATAAATCTAAACGTGCTTAAAACTTTTTCAAATGTTTTCATGTTAACTGTCCATCTTCTGTCTTGTGAGAATTTGTTATTCCATTTCAGTAAAATGTCTCTTATTTACTGTTTGATTTATGGAATAGACAGTCCACTGAAGCGCTAATTATGTGTGAACAAGACATTTCCAGAATGCGTCGGCAATTGGATGAAACAAATGACGAGCTGGCTCAAATTGCCAGGGAAAGAGATATCTTGGCTCATGAGAATGACAATCTCCAAGAACAGTTTTCTAAAGCTAAACAAGAAAACCAGGTATATTTATTCCTGAATCTTTTTCTCCAAGAAAATATTTAGTTCCCCTGAGACATGGCCCTCCTTTCATTTTGTAGAAAAGCTCAGACTTTGGAACCAGCCAGTTTTTACTTTTATTACACAGAATCTGCCACATAATTTCTAAATGAAATTCTCAGACACAAAGTATTAAATATTAAAGAAGAGAGGGAATAGGGGGGCGGGTAATAGTTTTATATTAAACCTTGGCCGTACTTCCTTACTGAAGGAAACAAATGAAGATAAAACCTTCAGAAACTTTTAGGAAAAGGGTGGATTTATCTGACGGACTATTCTGTTTAAGTATGAATGTGTGGACTGTGTCACGTTTTTTGATCCTCTTTAGCAATGTGATTTTTGGGGGGAGGGGAATTTCTTTTATAATTACTTCCTCCCTAAGTCAGTACACTTTAGCTTTATCTGCAATTCTCATTTCCAATATCATTATTTTAATTCGAACATTAAAAAATTCTATTTGGAAGCTTTCTTCCCCACTTAAAATTCTTTGGTCCAAATGATTTCTCCCACTTTAATATCACTCTCAGTATGTTTAGTTTGCATCATAAAAGTCTGTATTTTTTAGCTGTTAAATATTTTTAATGTACATAAATAAACATGTATAAAGATGCAACCTTTTGTTAATTATAAAAAAATTGCCTGAGATATTAAAATACTTTCTTCAGAAGTTAGTAAATAATGGAATCCTGGAACAGAAAAGGAATATTGCATAAAAATGAAGGAAGCCTGAATAAAATATGGACTTTAGTTAATAATGTATCAATATTGGTTCTTAATTGTATAAATGTGCCATACTAATGTAAGATGTTAATAATAGAGGAAACTGAGTGTAGGGCATATGGGGACCCTCTGGATCATTTTCACAACCTTTCTGTAAATCTAAAACTATTCTAAAATTAAGTTTATTCTAAAAAATCTGAATAGCAATAAAAACAAATTTACAGTTTTGTATACTCTATAGCTAGAGCGAATGGGCTATAGATAAATATAACTTGTATTTATGAAAAACTAGATTAAAAACTCTCATTTTTACCTCCAGAGTTAGCCACTGTTAACATATTTTTTACTTATGTTCAATGTACTTAAAAAAAGTTTTATACTATGTTTTACATCAACTTTTTAATGTGGCTGGACTATGACCACATACTCCTTTACATTATGCCTTTTTTTCTACATAAGAAGGCAGTAGAGTGGAGTATTTAAGACTCACATGGGTTTGAATCTCCTGCCTGGCTGTGTGATAATACCATTTAACTCCTCTGAATCTCAGCTTGTCGTCTGTAAAAATGGAGAGTATATAAGACTATGCCTAGAAAGCACTTTCTTATCAGATTGTCCAGCATAATCACTTGATAAATATTTTATAGCTTTTATTAGCTTCTGTAACATAAACACTTTCCTGCTTTTTAAAACTTCATAAACATTTTTTATAATCAGAAGAAAAGTGGTGTCACAGCAATTTACGTGTGGTCAAGAGTAGCTTTTTCCTTCGTTTGGGTCATATGCCCAAGAGTGGATGATGTATCCCTCTGTGGACCTCAGATTAAGAACCTATATCATGAAAGGTTTGGAAAATAGAAGCCTTAAAAACATTTATCCTCAGTCCCACAACTTTTAACAAATTGGGATGAGGTATTTTTAGTGTTTTATCGTGATTTTTTTCACTAAATATAGATGAACATTTTCCTCTGTTATTAAAAATTATTCCAAACATTCCTCATAGATGCATAATGTTCTATGCAGTTAGTTATACCATTATGTAGATGCTATTATTTACTGCATCATTCACTTAATGGGAGTAAATATTGTCACCATAACAAATAATGCTTTAATGAACATTCTTTTTCATTAAATTTTATTAGATTTAATTTCAAATTGAATTAAAGCTTATGAAGTTTCTTTTTAATTAAAAACAAAACTTTCTAATTGGACATTTTCAAATATAGTGAATACCCATATCTATCTTTTACCTTCAAAGACATATTTGTCTTTCTTGTTTTTAAGAGTATTTGAAAATGTCCTTTGATACATCACCTAATAGCAGATCAGAGATTTACTTTTTACAAATTTATGTTTACTCCAACAGTACATGGAAATAGCCATTCCTTACCATAACATAATAATTTTAAGTCTTTGCTAATTTGATAGGCAAAATAGTACTTCATTGTCTTAATTAGCATTCCTTTGATTATTAGTAAATTTTTAGCTTTTTGAAGTATTATCCACTTGTGTATTTTTGTGTGTGTGGGTTGTCCGTCTAAGTTCTTTGCCCATTTACTGTTTGAATTTATATTGTTCTTACTGTTTTTATATGAGTTTTATATAGTAGGTATATTAATTTTTATTTATCATATTATTATAAATATTTTAAAATTTATTTATAGTAGTTTTGACATAGATCAAGTTTTTATTTTTTGTAGTCAAATCTAGCTATCTTTTTCCCATAGGCACTATCTAAAAAATTGAATGATACTCATAATGAACTTAATGACATAAAACAGAAGGTCCAAGATACTAATTTGGAAGTTAACAAGCTGAAGAATATATTAAAGTCTGAAGTACGTATATATTTTTTCCCTTTTTGCGCATGATAGCTAAGAGTTTTCACTAAAGTTATTCATCAGGTACACTCACTGGGAGTGCTGCTTCGTCTTCCTTCAACACACAGCACATTTTGGTATTTACAGTGATGGGTTAACTATACCTTTAGAACATCACCCATGTCCAGAAAGGTAACTCAGGAATATGCCCCTTTTAATTTGCCATTGAGCCATTCTAGATAAGTAGAACCCTACTAATGAGATAAAGGACAAGGGTCCAGAATCAACTTGGGCTCATTCATATTTGAAAATGGTAGAGGCTTCAAGTGCCAATCTTAGACAAAAGAGGCTCCACCTGACTGTGTGGCAGGTCAACAGTGGCTCTGTTGTGGGGCCAGAAAGCAGATGGCTCTCCTCTGCACTTCTCTGTTTGTAACCATTTAACCAGGCATGGGATGTGACATCAGAGGTCTCCAAGTAAATTTGGGTGCATGTGTGGCAACCCTAGAACAAATGGAGAGATTGAGCAGAGATGTCAGGAATGTCCATGCACTGAAATGTCATCTACAGTAGTGTAGTTGGGTTGCGATAGGTGTGGTGTCACTGACATGCCACTGACACCATTAATAGGAGCCCTGCTCCCAACTGTTTTCCTTTTTTTATTATTTTATTTAACATGCATGTAATATCAGTCTACAAACATGTCTTGAGCATTTATTGGTGGTGTTTAGGACTTTGCAAGATAAGGACTCCTGAATTGCCATCCTTGGCTCTCAGGCAGTAAATGTTGACAAAGCAGGCCGTTCCCTACACTTCTTGATTTTATGGTCCGGCAATGTAACACCATGAATGGACAGAAGCTCTGGAGTCAGCTGACCTGAGTTTTCTTCTCCCTAATGGCATGAACTCAAGGAGGCTACTTAACCTCCTGAGTCTCAGTGTCCCATCTGCAAGTGGGAAGAACACCTGAGTAAGTCAAGTAATCCTAGCACAGTGAGCCATTTAAAGCAGAATATGAACAGGGCATAATGTGAATCAATGGATATATGAACATTTAACACAGTACATTTTCAGTCAGTGTTCTTTTTCCCTCCAGCCCATCACATTACCTGAAGTTTCACCATTAGGGACTGGGGCTTTCAGAAGCTTTTCTCAGCTTTTAGCACCCTAATTATGAGTTCTTTTGTGAGATTTCATTTCACAGTGTAGCTGGGTGGATCCAAGTGTCCCCCTAAGGACCAGTTTGTCAGGGAGGTTCGTTAGGACTTCTTGGGTGCTTCCTGCATTCGGCATGCAACATGCTAGGTGCCGAATACCAGATGGAAACAAGATGGCACCCAGTCAGTGGGGACAAAGTAAGCAGAGGTGTTGGGGAGCAGGTCCTATAGCCAGAGCAGTGTGATAAATGAGCAGGAAGGCCTCATTTGAATTTGATTTTCAGGAAGCTTTTGCTACAACATAAGCACAGAAGTTACTGGAAGAATTGCCTTTTAGAAGGATCTTCTGGAAATGTTGGGAAGAATAAATCAGAACAATAACAAAATCAAGAGAGAGGGCCATTAGGAGAGGCTGTATCCATAATTCAGTCAAGAAGGGTGGAGTGTTGTAAGGAGCCAAGGTCTCCCAGATGGAATCATAGGGTACAGGGTGGGAAAAGCACCAGAAAGAGGTAAAGAGATCCAGAAAGGGGGAGTTGGGAAGCCCCAAACAGCAGTCTCACTTTCTTGAAGAGTTACCTCTCTTGGGTCCCATACTGCTCTGGCTGCTTTGGGCAGATTGAAATAAAGGTGAAATCTGGTTTCTGGTTGCCATGAGGGAGAAGGTTGGAGGGCAGGAGAGAGATTTTATGGCAATTCTTTTTCACCACTTAAACTCTGAACCTATTACCTAGTCACAGAACTAAATTTAATATTTAAAAATGGTTCCTATTTTTGAGGTGTTATTGAGGAGACTCTCCAGCCACAGCTGATCACAGAGAGCTGTGAGGTGGTCTTAAGAGAACGACATAGACAGTAGTGCCACAGAAAGTTAAATCGGGTAAATAAAAATTAATGTGGGTCAAATTCAGTTTGTGTGTGTCATATCATGTACATCCAAGTACATACTCAGTACACAACTGTTATTTTTAGTACAGTAATGGAAAACACATCAGATTCCTATTGACACATTTAGAATATCTAGTTCTTGAAAGCCAGAACAGTAGTTTAGTAAATTATCCTGTTTACAGACTTCGCAAAGATCTTTCACATCTGTCCAGGTATCATCACACCACAAGGGGGTGATAGTCACTGAATTTCATCCAGACTCAAGATTAATCATATTTGTGAAAACCTAAATCCACTGTGAAATCCTTATAGAATAAGTCGTTGTTTATTAAAATTTGTCATTTTATTTAACCCGATGTGTCTGCTAGGGAAATGTACTGTTTGTTAACAAGTAGGAGAGAAAGAGATCTAATGCCTTTTTAATTAATTACCAAAATTATAAATTATTTTTTAGAATGGGTTGGCCAAACCACACTACTAAAATATAGCCTCATAATGATTACTTGGTATAATACATTATTTGTGGAGCTGATTGTTTTTCTCTAGAAATAAGAACATACTTCAGTCAATCTGTCATGTTAGAACTTTTAAGGTTTTAAAAATGTGATTCTATATTATATGTCCAATATATACATGAATGTATATTTATGAATAGTGTTTATTGGCATAGGTTTGATATTTTACTTCTGAGAAATTTCAGGCAAATTATTAGAACAGTGAGCAAAAGTGAATCATAGAACAGTCCACGATCACAAAAATTAAGGCCGGGGTTCTAAATGAAAAGCTGGACCCAGATAACAAATGCGCCAAACCAAGAGAATTATTAAAAGTTGATGCTTAAGACATTCAAGCAGCCAGAAGCTCTGTGGCTAGTGCAAGTCAGAAGGAACATGGGACACCTAGGTACAAAATGTCAGGCCAAGGCAGGAGCTTAGGGACGAGACCAGCAAGTAGTCAGTAAGCAGATACATGGGAAAGGGAGATGGTGGGGGATTTTATTGGAACAAAAGCAAATATAAGGACATATTCATCCAGGTCTTGAAAATAAGAGTAAGCAACTTACCCTTATAAAGCGGCTGGGTGTGACTCAGGAGCCAGGGCAGATCTGCTCCACCCCTGTTGTTAATTACGGATGACCAGCTTTCTAAACTGAGAGTATAGGTGGGATTCCTCAAGGTTATGTTGCAAATAATCCGGCAAGTATGAATGTTTCTTCATAGGTCAGACATTTTACACTTTTTAAAGTAATACCTAAGGTTTGCTTTTTAGGAATCTGAGAACCGGCAAATGATGGACCAACTCCGAAAAGCTAATGAAGATGCTGAAAACTGGGAAAATAAGGCCCGGCAAGCAGAGGCAGATAACAATACCCTCAAGTTAGAACTTATCACTGCGGAGGCAGAGGCTAACAGATTAAAAGAAAAGGTGGATTCCCTAAATAGAGAGGTCGAGCAGGTGAGTTTGGGAAAATGTGCTTGTAATAATATATCCTGCATCATATTTAAAAGAGTTTTGTTTGGCTTTCATTAAACTAAATTTATAAACACTTAAATTATTTAAATACACTGTGAATTGTAGCCTAATAACTGTTCTCTTTCTGTCCACTCTTGTTTTCCTGTAATCTCTTACCTACCTTACAACTAGAATAACCTTTAGCATTTTAAAAAATTATGCACTATTTCAGACATACCAAAACAGTGCAAAAAATTAATATAAAACACACACTTATACCTCCTCCCAAGTTTAAGAATGCTAACACTTCAGCATATTTGCTTCAAGTTTCTCTTTACTTAAATTTTTAAAAAATTACAGGATACAATGCCTTGTTCTCTCTTTTCCTCCCTCTCGAATAGTTGATGTGTATAACTTACATGTTAGTTGTATAATTCTTTTGCATATGTTTATACTTTTTCTGTACATTTGTCACCCACAAATGTTATATAATGTTTGGTGTGCTTTAAGTTTTTAAAAAAGTGGCAATATACTATGGATATCCATTTGCAACTTGCATTTTTTGTCAATAGTTTTACAATTTTCTGTTTTGATACATGTAGTATACATCTAAACAGTAGCATCTGTAGTCATTGCATAAATATTTTCTTTTTAAAGTCTATTCTCATGTCAAAGAAAATTTAATTGCCTTCGCTTTTTCTATAATAAAACGCTGCCACAAACATACTTTTATGTTTCACCTTGGGTGTATAATTCTCTAGGTTTATGCCTGAAATGAAATAACTGGATCCAAGATACGTGCAATTTTGACTTTTCCCAATATTGTCAAATTGCTCTCTAAAGTTTTACTCTTCCACCAGAAAGCATGGAATTATCATTTTTTCAAATACTAATCAATACTTGAAATTATCAGCCATTTAAATTTTTTCTAATATTTTGTGTTTTGTGTTCCTTGATCACAAATTAAGTTTAGGATCTTTTCATGTTTTTAGCCATTCAGGATTCCTCTTCTATGAATTTTCTCTTGATTTTCTCAAACACATTTTCATAAATTCTGCTATTTTTCTATTGGGTTGTTTATCTTTTTCACATTGATTTATAGGAATTATCTATGTATTCTTGATAACAATCTTTTTAAAGATATTAGCAATTACCTTCTCTTTTTGGCTTGTCTTTTCACTCTACTTGCACTATAAATAGAAGTTTTAAAGTCTGATGCTATTCGAATTATTGTCAACCTTTTCGCTCACAGTTTATGCTTTTATATTTTCTTTAAGAAATCCTTTACTATCTATCCCAAGACCAGAAAGATATTTTCTTATATTCTAATTTAAAAGTTCTTCTAAAGGTATGTGAAATTTTGCCCTTCACATATCAATCTTTAATTTACTTGAGATTGATTTTGTGTATAGTTTTAAATACAGGTGTAATTTCATATTTTTGTGGATGGATAGTCATCATCCTTTCTTCACTGAATTATAAGCTTACTTTGTCATAAAAATAAGTCCCCATAAACTCTGCTCCATTGGTCTATTGCTCTATCTGCTTGCCAACAACATACTCTTGGAGCTTCTATAGTTTTATGTTAAATTTTGATGTCTGGAAGGATTTATGTTCCTTCAAATTATTTTGACTATACTTTGCCCTCATTAAACTCTCTCAAATGAATTTTTATGATAAACTGATAACATTCCATAATTTAACATCTTTCTTCTTTATATGTATTGAAGACTGGAAATTTCTCTCTAAATGCATCTGTTTTTCAATATACAGGGTACATGAGGTTATTATTCTATTTTTTATTTCTAATTTTGTCATATATTATGATCAGATAAAATGGCTTATATGATATTAATTCTTTGGTATCTGTTAATAAGACTTGCTTGGTGGCAGTGTACACATTATTTGATACTACTCCAGATGAGCTTGAAAAGCATGTATATTTATTAATTGTTGGGTATGTGTGTGTACGTATTATATATATAATATATATGAAATGTATTTACATAAAATATATACACATGTGATTAGGCTTGTTTAATAGTGTCTTTCAATTCCTTACTAAGTTTGTATTCTTGATCTTTCAGTTATTGAAAGAAACGTGTTAGGATCCTCCTCTATAATTGTGGATTTGTCTGTTTTTCTCCAAATTTTTTCTCAGATTTGCTTTATTTTGGGGACTGTTGTTAGTTTTATACCAATTCAGCATTTTATATATTTCAGATGAAAATGTTCTATCTTTGTATAATGACTCACTTGAATAACTAATACTTTTTACTTATGGTGTTTTTTATGTGAATGTAGCTCTCTAGTTTGTTTATTATTTATGAACTACTGGTATATCTAAGTTTTAATCAATTATATTGAAGTATAATCTGCATGCAGCAAAAAGCACTTATTTTAAGAGTGATCTGATGAGTTCTGGCACTTGTACAACCATCACTATAATCAAGTTATAGGACACCCCATCATCTCCCTAACATTCCCTCAAGCTCTTTTGCAATAAATCCATCCCAACCCAGGCAACAACCAATTTGGTTTCTGTCACTATGGATTATATTAACTTTCTCTGGAATTTTATTAAATGGAATCACAGTAAGTACACTTTGTGTCCGGGCTTCTTTCACTCAGCAGAATGATTTTGAAGTTCATTCATGTTGTTGCGTGTTAGTTCATTCATTAGTTCATATTGTTGAGTAGTATCTCATCATCTAGCCATATCACGATTTGTTTATTTACCTGTTAATGGACATTAAGTTTATGTAGTAGTCTGCTAGAGCTCCATAACAAAATACCACACATTGGGAAGCTTAAACAACAGAAATTCATTTTCTCACAGTTCTATAGGCTGTGAGATGCCTCAGGTTTGGTTTCCTTTGAGGCCTCTCATCTTGGTCCACAGATGGCTACCTAATACTATGTCTTCACACCTTCTCCTGTACATGTGCATCCCTGCTGTCTGTCTCTCTTCTTATAAGGACACCAGTCATATTGGATTAGAGCCCCACCCTGTCTCTAAATACAGTCACATTTGGGGCTAGGACTTCAACATGAATTTTAAAGGGACACAATTTAGTCCATCACAGGTTCTTTCTAGTTTTTTGACCATTATGAATATAATTACTGTGAACATTGCATATAAGTCTTTGAGTGCATATAAGTTTTTATTTTTCTTGGATAAATAACTAGTAGTAGAATTGCTGGGTCATAGTGTGCTTAACTTTGTGAGAAATTGACAAACTGTTTTTCAAACCAGTTGTAGCACTTGACACTCCTACTTCCATCATATAAGAATCCCATGACTCTACATCTTTCCTAACACATGGCACTGTTGTCAGATGTGTACCATTACCACATTGTAGGCTTAGTTTGCATTTCCTTCATGACTAATGCTGTTGAGCAGCTTTCCATAGTCTTGTCGTTCACTAAAATATCTTCTTTTGTGAAGTATCTGTTCAACTCTGTTGTCCTTGTTTTTATTAGGGTTCTTATTATCAAGTTGTAAGAATTATTTTGAATACTCTAGGTGTTTGTCAGATATATGTATTTTTGAATATTTCTTTCAGTCATTGGCTTGCCTTTTTATTTTCTTAATGAAGTCTTTTTAAGAACAGAGGTAGATAAGGGTAAAGAAGGTCAAATGGATGGTGATGGAAGGAGATTGACTTTGGGTGGTGAGGTGAACACACAATGCAATATACAGATGATGTATTACTGAATTGTACACTTGAAACCTATATAATTTTATTAACCAATATTATTCCAATAAATGTAATATAAAAAGAGCAGAAGTTTGAAAATTTTGATGAAGCCCTGTTTATTAGTTTTCTTTTACACTTTGTACTTCTATGTCCTATCTAATAAATCTTTACATATACAAAGGTGCATAAGCTTTATTCTATGTTTCTTTTAGAAATATTACTTTTGCTATTTATATTTAAGCCTATGATACATTTTGAATTAATATTTGTGTATGATGTAAGATAACCAATGTCTGTTTTTTAAAATTTATTTTTTAAAGTTGACATACACTATTATATTAGTTTCAGGTGTACTACATAGTGATTTGACATTTATATACCTTACGAAGTGATTATCCTGATAAGTCTAGTACCCATCTAACACCATATATAATTAATACAATATTATTGACTATATTTCCTATGACATATACTTTACAACTCTATGACTATTTTTATAACGACCATTTTGTACTTCTTAGTCCTTTTTACCTTTTTTACCCATCCCTCTACCCCTTCCCGTCTGGTAACCATCAATTTGTTCTCTGTATCTATGAGTTCATTTCTGTTTTGTTTATTTTTTTTTTTTAGATTACACATATAAGTGAGATCACACGGTATTGATCTTTTTCTGTCTGGCTTATTTCATTTAGCTTGATAGCTCTAGGTCCATGTTGTCGCAAATGGTAAGATTTCATTCTTTTTTATGGCTGAGTAATATTTCATTATACAAACACACACACACACACACACACACACACACACCATGTCTTATCTATTTTTCTATCTATGGACATCTAGGTTGCTTCCATATCTTGGCTAATGCTGCAATGAACATAAAGGTGCATATATCTTTAAAATTAGTGTTTTGGATTTCTTCAATTCAGAGTGGAATTGCTGAGTCGGATGGTAGTTCTATTTTTAATTTTTTGAGGAACCTCCATACTATTTTCCATAGTGGCTGCACCTATTTACAATAGTGCATGAGTGTTCTCTTTTCTTCACATCCTTGCCAATATTTATTGTTTGTTGATTTATCGACAGCCATTCTGACAGGTGTGAGGTGATATCTCTTATGGTTTTAATTTACATTTCTCTGTGATTAGTGATATTGAGCATCTTTTCTTATGTCTATTGGCTATCTGTATTCTTCTTTGGAGAAATGTCTATTCAGGTCCTCTTCCCATTTTTTAATCAGATTTTTTTTATGTTAAATGGCATGTGTTCTTTATATATTTTTTGGATATTAATCCCTTACTGGATGTATCACTGGCAAATATCTTCTCCCTTCAGTAGGCTTGTCTTTTCATTTTGTTGATGGTTTCCTTTGCTATGCAAAAACTTCTTAGTTTGATTTAGTCCCATTTGTTTATTTTTTCTTTTGTTTTTCTTGCCTAAGGAAACATATCTGAAAAATTTTTTTTCTAAGAGTGATGTCAAAGAGTTTAGTATCTGTGTTTTCTTCTAGGAGTTTTATGATTTCAGATCTTTAATCCATTGTTAGTTTATTTTTGTATATAGTGTAAGAAAATAATCTAATTTCATTTTTTGGTATATATCTGCATGGTTTTCCAAACATCATTTATTGAAGAGACTGTCTTTATCTCGTTGTATATTCTTGCCTCCTATGTCATAGATTAATTGACCACATAGATGTGGGTTTATTGCTGGGTTATTTTGTTCCATTGATTAATATGTCTGTTTTTATGACAGTACCATGCTGTTTTGATTACTATAGTCTTATAATATAGTGTGAAATCAGGTATCATGGTACCTCCAAATTTATTTTTTTCTCAAGATTGCTTTGGCTATTCAGGGTCTTTTGTGGTTTCATATAAATTTTAGATTGTTCTAGTTCTGTGAAAAATGCCATTGGTATTTTCTTAGAGATTATATTGAATCTGTAGATTGCTTTTGATATTATGGACATTTTAATGATGTTAATTCTTCCTATCCATGAGCACAGTATATCTGCCATTTATTTGTGTCTTCTTCAGTTTCTTTCTTCAATGTTTTACAGTTCCATTGTACATTTTACCTTTTTGGTTAAATTTATTCCTAGGTATTTTATTTTTTTGATGCAATTGAAAATGAGATTGTTTTCATAATTTCTCATTGTGCTGGTTTGATATTGGTTTGTCAAATGCAACAAATTTCTGTATATTAATTTAGTATCCTGCTAATTTACTGAATTCATTTGTTCTAATAGTTTTTCTGGTAGAATCTTTAGGGTTCTCTATATACAGTATCATGTCATCTGCAAATAATGCAGTTTTACTTCTTCCTTTTCAATTTGGATGCCTTATCTTTTTCTTGTCTGATTGCTATCGCTTTTCTGTTGTTTCTTGTAGCTTGTTGAGCTTCCTTAAAGTAGCTATTTTGAATTCTTACTGGGGTAAATTATAGAACTTCATGTCTTTGGGATCAGTTGCTGGAAGATTATTGTGATTCTTTGGTGGTATCATGTTTCCTTGATTTTTCATTTTCCTCGAACTCTTATGCTGTTGTCTTTACCAGTTACCTTCAGGAGAGAAAATGCCTTTCATCAACCCTACTAGAGATTCTAAGATCTTCTATGGATACGCCTGCTGCATGCCTCTTGTGGCAGAATTCTTCAGCTTATGTGCCTTCTCTTGGTCATACAGCATCAGGCTGTGTTCTTATAACCTCCCTTTTGCTTTCCCAAGAGAAGTCTTTCCCAAGCCTGCAGATTTGGGCTAGCTTTCTGCACTCGCTCATTAACCATTTGCAAAAGCTTGTTCTTGCCATTGTTGAGAGTAGCACAAGGAGTCAGCCACTGGGTGGGGGATGTGTGTAGGTGACATATGGAGCACTGGGGGTGCCCATGGACCAGCTGGGGGATCACAGGAGAGGTGTCACCAGTGGCTTTAGGGAAGCTTCCCAGTAGAGCACTCGATGCCATTCCTAGGATCCACATCCCCTTGACACTCTCAGTTCCAAGCCTATACTGCTTTTTTCTCAGCAACTCACCACCTCCAAGTTGTATAGCTTAATATTCAGCACACTGGATGAGGAGAGAAAGAAGCAGGCCTCTCTAGCAGCATCCCACACAGTTGGGAAAGCCAGGCACTCACTCACTCTAGCTTTCCTCCATAGGAGAAATCAAAGGTCAAGAATGGCTTTTTTGGCACTGAGCTGTGCTGCCTTGGGGAAAGGGTGATGTGAGTACACTCTCCAATGTGTCCAATTTCACTTTTTTTTTGCTTCAGTGATTTGCTGAAACTTCTTTGCTGGACTTCTAGACTTCCTCAAAAGCTCTCTCATTTGTGGGTAAATTGTCTAATTTAGTACTCCTCTAGGGCTCCCAGACCCTGGCCCAAAGGAGCTGGAGCCACTTAACAGGACACTTTCTAGTCCACAGTTGGGTCCAAGGTCTGTATGCCTATGGGTAAGTAAGAAGACTCCTGGTCCCTTAGTGTAATTGCTAGTGTCTGAACCAAAGACAAATTCAGGGGTACGGAGTTATTTCTGGGTCTATAGTCAAGACCATATCTACAAGTCAGCTACCTCGGTGTATGCCTGTCTTCTCTAAATGACTCTCCTGTTCTTGGGCAACTGGAGTTTCACAATCTCCTACTTGGGCTGCACAGCTCCCACATAGGCTCTTTTGTTTGTAGATAGTTGCCAAATTATTGTAGTTGAGGTGGGGGATATATGTCAAAGACATCTTGTTTAGCCATCTTGCTGATGTCACCCCTGTGTCAGTTGATTTTTGAATGTTGAAGTAGCCTCGCATATCTGGAATAAATTCCCATTGGTCATGGTGTACAATTCTCTTTACACCTTATTGGATTCAATTTACCAATATCTTGTTGAATTTTGCATCTATGTTTATGAGGGATATTAGTGTATAATTTTCCTTTCTCGTAATGTCTTCCAATGAATTTGGTAACAGATAGAACTCATAAATGAGTTGGGAAGTTTTCCATCTTCTGGAAGTGATTATATAGAATTGGAATAACTTCTTCCCTAAATATTTGGTGTAATATTAATCAGTAAAACCATATGTGTTTGGTGATTTCTGTTTTAGAAGATTATATTAATTGTTGACTCAATTTCTTGTAAGATATAGATCCATTGACATTATCTACTTCTCCTTGTGTGAGTTTTGGCAGATCGTGTCTTTCAAGGAATCAGTCCATTTCATCTAAGTTATCAATTTTGTATGTGTAGAGTTCACAATTGTCTTAGTCTGTTTGGACTGGTATAACAAAAATACCATAGACTAGGTGGCTTAAACAACAATTTATTCCTCATGGTTCTGGAGGCTGGAAGTCCAGGATCAAGGGTCTGGCAGATTTAGTGTCTGGCGAGGACCCACTTCCAGGTTTATAGACAGCTGTCTTCTGTCTGTGTGCTCATGTGGAGGAAGAAGGGAGTGAGCTCCTTGGTGTCCTTTTTATGAAGGCACTAACCCCATTCATGAGGGCTGCACCCTCAGACGTAATCACCTCCCAAAGACCCCACCTCCAAATGTAGTCACATTGGTGATTAGGTTGCAACATGAATTTTCTGAGGAAGTAAACTTTCTATAGCAATAATATTCCATTATTATCATTTTTATGTCTTTATGATCAATAGCAATAGTCTCTCTTCCCTTTCAATATTAGTAATTTGTGTCTTCTTTCTTTTTGTCTTGGTTAACCTTGGGGGTTTTTCAATTTATTAATCTTTTCAAGGAACCAGCTTTGGGTTTCTTTGACTTGCTATATTAAAATTCTTGTTTTCAATTTCATAGATTTCTGTTCTGATTTTTATTATTTCTTCTGCTTACTTTGGATTTAATTTGCTCTTCTTTTTCTAATTTCCTAAGGTGGAAGCTTAGGTTATTGATTTTATATCTTTCTTTTTTTCTAATAAATCTATTCAATACTATAAATTTTCTATAAGAATCGCTTTTACCGAATGCCACAAATTTAGAAAATTTATATTTTTATTTTATTTAATTCAAAATATTAAAAAAGTTATCTTAGTTCTTTTTTGACCCAGATGTTATTTAGAAATGTGTATTTACTCTCCACATATTTGGTGATATTCCAGCTACCCTTCTGTTACTGACTTCTAGTTCAATTTCATTGTGGTTGGAGAGTATCGTTGGTATGATTTCTACTGTTTTTATTTGTTAAGTGTGTTTTATAGCTCATACATGGTCTATCTTAATGAATGTGCCACAGGAGCTTCAGAAGAATGCATATTCCGCTGTTGTTGAATGAAGTATTCCAGAAATGTCAATTAGATCCAGTTCATTGGTGCTGTTCAATTCAACTGTATATTTACTGATTTTCTGCCCACTAGATCTGTCAGTTACTGTTGGGAGGTATTCCATTCTTCAACTATAATAGTGGATTTACTTGTCTCTCCTGATCATTCTATCATTTCTTGCCTGATGGATGTTGACACAATATGTTGTGAGCTGCAGAAACATTAAAGATTCTTATGTCTTGGTGAATTGGCCTTTTTATCATTATGTAAGGCCTCCTCTTTATCCCTGATAAGTTTCTCTGCTGTGAAATCAGCTTTGCCTGAAATTAATGTAGGTATTCTAGACTTCCTGTGATTAGTGTTTGCATCTTTATATTAAAGTGAGTTTCTTGTAAATACATATAATTGTGTCTTATTTTTTTCTCCCACTCTAATAGTCTGTATTTTAATTGTATATAAGTCCATTCACATTTAAAGTGATTATACATATAGTTGGATTAATGTTTACCATATTCATAACTGTTTTCATTGCCCTTGTTCTTTTTTTCTGTTTTGTGTCCTTCTTATTTATTGCTTTTTCTGGTTTCAATAGAACGTTTTATATAATTTTATCTCCTTTATTAGCATATCAATATACTTCTGTTTCAGAAAACTTTGTTAGTGGTTTCCCTAGAATTTTCAAAATACACTTTTATTAAGTCCACCTTTAAATAAAACAATACAACTGCAGGAATAGTGCAGGAATAGTGTATCTTATAACAGTATTCAAAATCCCTTCTCTCATTCTTTATGACTGTTATACATTTTACTCATTAATAAGCTATAATCATCCAATATATTCTTGCTGTTATGTCAAACAAACTTATTTTTAGATCAATTTAGAATTAGAAAAAATATTTTTATCTATGGCCATGCCACCCTGAGCGTGCCTGATCTCTTCTGATCTTGGAAACTAAGCAGGATGGGGCTTGGTTAGTACTTGGATTGGAGACCACCTAGAACTACTAGGTGCTGAAGGTATAAAAAAATTTATTTACATAGATATGAGTTTCTGACATATCATTTTCCTTCTCTCTGAAAACTTTTTAAATCTTTCTTCTAAGGTATGTCTACTAGCAGCAAATTTGTTTAGGTTTTGTTTGTCTAAGGTCTAGTTCCCCACTTTAGAATACAGAATTTTAGGTTGGTGGGTTTTTTCATTCAATACTCTGGATATTTCAGTCCATTCTCTTCTTGTGTATGGTTCCTGAAGAGAAGGCTGATATAATTCTTATATCTGAGGTCAAGCTTTTTATTTCTCTAAACATAATGTTCTTTTTTTGACTCTGGCTCTTTTTAAGAATTTCCTTTATTGCTGGTTTCCAGCAATTGGACTTTGCAATTGGAATTGATATGGACATCCTTAATTTATAATGCTCAGTATTCCTTGATATTATACATTTTTATCAGATTCAGGAATGTTGGTCATTATTTCTTTAAATATTTTTTGTTTCCCCTGACCTTCTCCTTCTGAAACTCCAGTTCCCAGTATGTTAGATCACTTGATATTGTTCCACAGATCATTAAGGCTCTGTACATTTTTTTCCCAGTCTTTTTCTCTTTTGCTTCATTTTATATAGTTGCTATTTTTGTGTCTTCAAATTTACTGATCTTATGTGTCTAATCTGATGTAAATGACATTTAGTGAAATTTTAATTTCAGAGATTATATTTTTATCTCCAAAAATTCCATTTTGTTTTTGGAATGTCTTTTACTTCTCTTATTATTTTAATTTTTCCCTTTAAATCTTTAAGCATATTGAGTGCATTTGTAATAACTGTTTTAATGTCATTATTTGCTAATTCCATCATCTCTGGCACATTTGCTTCTGTGTCTATTGCCTGATTTTTCTTTTGATTATAAGTCTCATAGTAGTAAATTCTGATTGTATTCTGGATGTTGTTAATTTTACATTATTGAGAGCTAGATTTTAAAAGTGTTGGGCTTATCTTATCAAACTATTAAGTTACTTGATATTCTATTGTGTTCCTGAGGATTGTTTATAAACTTTTTCGGATAGCTCCAGAAGAGTCTTTATTTCAAGCTAATTTGCCCCCATTACTACAGTGTGACCCTTTTGTGGTCTCTACTGAATGCCTGTGTAGTCAGTGAAGTGTCCAAGTGTCTCCATTCTGGCCAGTGAGATTTCGGATGATTCCTGGCCTAACATAAGATGTAGGAACTGTATGGCTCACAGTTGCCCTGGTAATTGTTCATTGTGAGAAGTTGCTCTTTGGCCACATTGGGTTCCCTTGTGCATGTACCTGTTTCCGGGACTCCTTCTCCGCAGATCCCCACTCTCTGCAGTACTCTGCTCCACAAATTCTAGCTACCTCAGCTTCACTGAAGTCTGATCTTTATCTTTAGAACTCAATGAGATCACTGGACTGTGCTTTGGTTCTTTTTCTCTGCATCATGGTCCAGAATTTGCCTTTAACAAGATGTTCTGGCCACCACAGGGTTCCCCTTGTTTGTTTTCCATTGTCCCTCCTATACTTTGTTCATTTTTCTGGTTGTTTGTGCCAACATGGTAATTCAAATTCTCTTATTCCCTCTTGACAGGACAATAGCTACATTACAGCTCTTGTCTGCTAATACCATCATCTTTGTCATTTTTGCATCTATTTATATTAACTGATTTTTCTCCTATTTATGGGTCACATTTTCCCTCATCTTTACATATCTGGTATTTTATAATTGGATGCTAGACATTGTGAATTTTACTTTGTTGAATTTGTTCTGGCAGGCTGTTAAATTACTTGCAGGTCAACTGTTGCCTAATTGCTAAGCCATTCTATTCTTCGGAAAGGCCCTGTGTGACCCTTAAGGATGAGAATCTAGGAAGAAGAAGAAGAAGGATATGATATTTGTTTGTACAATATTATAGCTTGCATATTCCTTATTTTTAGACAGACCCTCAACTCTGTAAGACCCACAGAGTATTTTGCTCTCTGGGTTTGATATACTATAAATAAAGCCTTTCTTTATTTTCCAGTCAATTATGGGACTGACCTCTCTGAGACATGGACTGTATGTTTCTAAAACATTGAGAGGCTTATTCTTTATGGAAGATGTTACATTTACTTTCAGCAAATTAGGAAAGCTATATTATTTTTAGTGCCTAATAAGATATTCACAAACTTTCAAAAAAATTACTTGCAGTTCAATTGATACTTCCAAGATTGTTTTTAAGTTTTGTTAGGGCAAGTGTAAAGTAGCCTTTTCTGTAGGACTCAGGTAGCCCCACCACTAAGGTATGACTCTTCTGGAATCTCTCTTAATATCTGGTCCAGGCTGTTCACGTTTAGGGTTTTTCACATTGGCGTATCCAGACACTGATGTCTTCCCAGCTGTGTATGAGATGTGAGATCTAGTCTACTTTATTTTTATTTTAATTTTTTAATTATTTTTTATTTTTATATTTCAAATTAATTAATTAATTGATTGTTTTTAATTGAAGAAATTATTTAAATTTTCTCCCCATCTACCTCCACACTTGCCCTTCTCCCCTACCCTCTGAAAACCACTAGTCCATTGTCCTTGTCCATGAGTCTCTGTTCATTTGTCCTGTTCATTTGTCCTGTTCATTTGTTGCTTTTAGGTTTATATCCCACATATAAGTGATACCATGTGATTTTCTACTTTTTCTGTCTGGCTTTTTTCACCTAGTATGATTATTTCAAAGTCCATCCATGTTGTTGCAAATGGCAGTATTTCATCTCTTCTTATGGCTGAGTAATATTCCATTGTATATATGTACCACAGCTTCTTTAGCCAATCATCTATCATAGGATACTTCGGTTGCTTCCATGTCCTGGGGACTGTGAATAGTGCTGCTATGAACATCGGTGTGCAAATATCTTTTAGGATATGAGTTTTCAATTCTTTGGGATAAATACCCAGTAGAGAGATTGCTGGATCATATGGTAGATCAATTCTTAGTTTTTTGAGGAACCTCCATACTGCTTTCCATAGTGGCTGTACCAATTTGCAGTCCCACCAGCAATGTAATGAGGGTTTCTATTTCTCAGCATCCTCTCCATCATTTGTTATTACTTGTCCTGTTGATCATAGCTATTCTAACAAGTGTAAAATGGTATCTCATCGTAGTTTTGACTTGTATTTCCCTAATGGCTAGTGATGTTGAGCATCTTTTCATATATTTGTTGGCCATTTGTATGTCCTCTAGGGAGAAGTGTCTGTTCAGGTCTTCTGCCCTTTTTTTGATTGAATTGTTGTTGTTGTCGTTGTTGTTGTTGTTGTTTGTTATTGTTATTATTGAGCTGTATGAGTTCTTTGTATATTTTGGATATTAAGCCCTTATTGGAGGTGTTGCTTGCAAATATATTTTTCCATTTGGATAGTTGTCTTTTTACCTAGTTGACGATTTCTTTTGCTGAGCAGAAGCTTTTTAGTTTGATGTAGTCCCATTTGTTTATTTTAGCTTTTACTTGCCTTGCCTTTGAGAGTCAAATTCATAAAATCCTCTGTATGGCCAAGGTCCTTGAGTTTCGTTCCTATGATTTTTCTATGCATTTTATTGTTTCAGGTCTTATATTCAGGTCCTTAATCCATTTTGAGTTAATTTTGGTGTGTGGTGATAGACAACAGTCTAGTTTCATTCTTTTGCAGGTGGCTTTCCAGTTTTCCCAGCACCATTGATTGAAGAGGCTTTCCGTTCTCCACTGTATGTTTTTGGCTTCTTTGTCGAAAATTATTTGCCCATATAAATATGGGTTTACTTCTGGACTCTCGATTCTGTTTCACTGGTCCTTCTGTAGTTTTCTTTTTTTGTGTTATCTTTACCAGGTTTTTGTATCAGAGTAATAGTGGCCTCATAAAATGAGTTGGCAAGTATCACCTCCTCTTTGACTTTTTGGAAGATTTTGAAGAGAATACGTATTAGATCTTCTTTGAATGTTTGGTAGAATTCACTGGTGAAGCCATCTGGTTCTGGACTTTTACTTTTTGGTAGGTTTTTGATGATTGTTTCAATTTCCATACTGTTGATCGGTCTATTTAGATTTTCCAGTTCTTCTTGATTCAGTCGAGGATAGTTGTACTTTTCTAAGTACTGGTCCATTTCATCTAGGTTATTAAATTTGGTGTTATATACTTTTTTATAGTATTCTTGTATAACCTTTGGTATTTCTGCAGTGTCTGTTGTCATTTCCCCTCTTTCATCCCTGATTTTGTTTGTCCTTTCTCTTTTTTTGTGTGTGTGTCTAGCTATGGGTTTGTCAATTTTATTAACCTTCTCAAAAAACCCGCTCTTTGTTGCATTCATTTTTTCTATCTTTTGTTTTGTTTTCAATTTTATTTATTTCTGCTCCAATTTTGATGATTTCTTTCCTTCTGCTGACTTTAGGCTTCATTTGTTCTTTTCTAGCGTTTTAAGGTGAAGTGTTAGGTCATTTATTTGGGCTCATTCTTGTTTTTGGAGATAGTCCTGTAATGATATGAACTTTCCTCTTATGACCCAAAAGTTTTGATATGTTGTATTATTATTATATTTGTTTCTATTTATCTCCTGATCTTTTTATTTCTTCTCTGACCCAGTTATTCTTCAGTAACATGTTGTTTAATCTCCATGAATTTGTGGTTCTTCCTTATTTCTTCCTACAGTTGATCTCTAATTTCAAAGCATTGTGATCAGAGAATATGGTTGGTATGATTTCAACCCTCTTATATTTGTTGAGGCTATCTCTTTGTCCCAATATGTGGTCTTGAGAATGTTCCATGTGCACTAGAGAAGAATGTATAATCAGCTGTTTGGGGATGGAAGGCTCTGTAAATGTCAATTATGTTCAGTAGGTCTAATGTGTCATTTAAGGATGTTATTTCCTTATTTATTTTCTGTTTGGATGATCTGTCCACATCCAAATATGGAGTATTTAGTTCCCCTACTACGATAGTGTTTTGGTCTGGTTCTCCCTTTAGTTCTGTTAGTAATTGCTTTAGATATTTTGGGGCTTTCTGATTGGGTGCATAGATATTAATAGGTGTTATGTCTTCTTGGTGCATGATTCCCTTTATCATTATGAAGTGTCCCTCAGTATCTTTCTTTACCTTTTTTATTTTGGAGTCTATTTCATCCAATATTAGTACCACTACTCCCGCTTTTCTCTGAATGCCATTTGCTTGAAATACCATTTTCCACTCTTTCACTCTGAGTTTATATTTGTCTTTGGAGCTAAGATGTGTCT
>CM053515.1:40762217-40796692 GCA_028627145.1 Eidolon dupreanum
ATGTCTTCTTGGTGCATGATTCCCTTTATCATTATGAAGTGTCCCTCAGTATCTTTCTTTACCTTTTTTATTTTGGAGTCTATTTCATCCAATATTAGTACCACTACTCCCGCTTTTCTCTGAATGCCATTTGCTTGAAATACCATTTTCCACTCTTTCACTCTGAGTTTATATTTGTCTTTGGAGCTAAGATGTGTCTTCTGGAGATAGCATATGGTTGGGTTTTGTTTTTTGATCCATTCTGCAACCTGTGACTTTTTATTGTTGAGTTCAGTCCATTTACATTTAGGGTGCTTATTGAAATATGAGTCTTCTTATAGCCATTTTATCTTTTGCTTTCTGGTAGCTCGTTGTTTTCATTGCTTCCTTGTCCTTGTGTTTTTGTTTTCTTTATTTTGGTTGGCTCTTGTGGGTTTTCCCTCTGGTCTTTCTTGTTTTATGTTATAAATAATGGTTCTGAATCTTTGGCCTGCGGTTACCATTATGAATATGTAAAGGATAGTTATTTATATACAGTCGTCCCTATTCTTCTGCCCGTGCCTTATCTCCATTCCCCTTTGCAAATTTGGATCTTTGCATTCCTTCCTTTTCAGTCATTGTTATCTCAGTTTGTTCCTATGTATGCTGAACCTACGTTACTATCTTGTTATAACAATTCTCTTATTATTATTTAATAATGCTCTGTTCTTAGTTAGGGTTGCACTCCCCTGCTTCTATTTGCCTGATAGTCACTTTACTCCTAATTCTGTATTTTTTTGCGTCATTTTGTTTTAGGTGAACTGATCCCTTTCAGTATTTCTTGTAGTGCAGGCCTCATAGTGGAGAATTCCCTCAGTTTTTGTATGTCTGCAAAGATCTTTATTTCTCCTTCATATCTAACAGAGAGCTTAGCTGGATACATTATTCTAGCTGATAGTTTCTGTCACTTAATATTTTGAATATTTGATTCCATTCCTTTCTGGCTTGTAGCATTTGCGTCGAAAAGTCGGAGGATAATCTAATGGGTTTACCTTTAAAAGTTACCATTTTTTTCTCCCCATCTGCCTTTAGAATTTTGTCTTTTTTGTAGATTTTTGATAGTTTTAATATAATATGTCTTGGTGAAGGCCTTTTTGGGTTGAGATAATTAGGTGTTCTGTTGACTTCTTGAATCCAAGCTCCAGCTCATTCCTTAGAAATGGTCAATTCTCCAACTGTTTGTCTGCAAATGCTTTCTAATCCCTGTTTCTTTCCCTTGCTTTCGATAATGCCCTTAATTCTTATATTTCCTCTCCTGATGGTACAAGCTAGTTCTTGAATTTCTCTTTCATTATTTTTCATTCTTTGGTGTCTCTCTTTTTCCTTCTGATTTATTTCTAGATTTCTGTCTTTGATATCACTGATCCTTTTCTCCATTTGGTCGACTCTATTTCCCAAGCTTGCTATTTCATTTTTCAACTCTTGCAGTGTGTTCTTCATCTCCAGAAGTTCTATTTGGTTCTTTTTGAAGGTTTCAGTCTCCTTGCTCTACTCATCTAGTTGTTTTTTCAATTCCTGAAACTGTTGATTTGAGTTATTTTGGATCTCATTGAGTTTTTTCAGAAGTACCATCTTGAATTCTCTGTCATTTATGTCACATATTTCTATGTCTGTAAGCTTATTTTCTGGAGATTTTTCTCTTTCTTCCTGAGATGCCTGTCGCCATGGTTGTTCATGATATTTAATGGACTGTTTCTCCACCTGGGCATTAATAGGAATGTATTCTACTGTTTTTCCAGAATGAAGATTTATTATATAAAGGTCTCTTTAGCCTGTTGCAAAGAAGGCACTTTTCTTTTGGTTTCCAGTAAGTGGCGTCTAAGCCTCTTGGATATCTGCTTTATATAGTCTTAAGTCTTTTTTATTTTCTTATAGATGTTTAATCATGCTCGCTACCCCAGGTCTCTTTTCCTGTCATTGTTAGCGACAGTCTGGGTAGCATTTGTTCAGATTCCCCTGGGGCTCCACAGTGATCGGTCTTGGAGGGTAAGGTGGGAGGGGCCCTCTGTGTTGGGGAATGGGGGCTGTGATTCAGCCCCAGTTTTGCAAACACTTCTTGTAAAAATCAACTGTTGATTCTCTGCTATTCCCGCTTTTCTGCTGTCCCCATTTCTCTGCCTTCTGTCCTGATGACTGGGTACTGCCACCAGTCGCGTATGGCTCACAGCACTCCCAGGCAGGGCTATTCAGGGAACTCGCTGCACCTTCTCTCTTCTCTCTCCCCTTTAGGTAGCTACAGCGGCTGTGAGAGGCAGCTTTTTTATTTCTCCCAGTCTACCGCCCAACACCTGGGGTTCTGACCTGTGGTAGCTCTTCTGTGTAGATACAATGCTCAGACATGCTGGTGTGCAGTTTGGGTGTTTTTTTGTTGAGTTTTAGATGTTCAGCTTATTGTTGTTTCAAGGGAAGTGACCCAGGGACATCTCTCACTCTGCCATGTTTTTGATGTCACTAGAGATCTAGTCTATTTTAGAGCTCTCTGGTGGTTCCTTCCCAGGCTTCTGAAGTTGTCTTCTATATGTTCAAGGCTCAGTATTCAACAACCATCTCTTGGAGACTTCTAGGCAGATTTCTGAATATCTTTTTATGTAGATCCCTTGTTTCCGGAACTCTACACTGCACATTTCAGATACTTGTTTCTGTCTCCTCAACTCAGCAAAACAACTATTCTCTGGTAAAAGTTTCCCTCCCTGAACCAGAGATTGGAAAGTGACTTCTGAGAGAAACCTGGATGTTTATGGGGCTCATTGTATGTGTTTTTCTTCTCTCAGAGACTGCATGCAGTCCTGTGCTGCGTGTTGTCCAATGGCTAGAAGCAATGCTTTCTTCTCTCTCTCTCTCTCTCTCTCTCTCTTTCTCTCTCTCTCTCTCTCTTTCTCTCTCTCTCTCTCTCTTTCTCTCTCTCTCCCTCTTTCCCTCCCTCCCTCTCTCTCATTAAAAATAAGTTCATTCCCAGTTATCTTTCATGGCTGGAAACAGAAATATTATGTATCTTTTAAAAATCCTTCTCAGCTGTTTGTGTCTAATAAAAATCAGGTAGCTTGATTTTTTTAAAAATCAATCTGACAACATCTTTCCATTAACTAATAAGATTAATCCATTTCTATTTGTTTGAATTCCTGGTACATTTAGGTTTACAATTATTGATTTATTTTGTACTTTCCACTTGTCATGATTCTGTTTTGTTTCTTTTTTTTCTTTTATCTATCTTTTATGTGTTTGTTTTCTTTACATACTTTCTACCCTTACTGCTTATTGGTTTGGAAGTTATACATTCTCAATCTATTCTTTTAGCAGCAAAAATTATAATATGCATTTTTAACAAAGTCTATTGTTAGTATTTCCAGCCCTCCTCCTAAACAATATATAGTCCTATGAATATTGGAATATTGAGTATAGCACCCTGCTTACCAGTGCATGTGTGTTTTCTCTTATTCTCTCATACACACTCACACGCCAATCTTTTATGATATTGTTGTTACTATTTTAGTTTCACTTTGTTTTTTCATAACCTTAAGAATAAATCATTTATTTCTATTGTTCTTATTCTTTCAGTCAATGCTTATTCATATCCATCCATAAATTTGCCAAACTCTTCATTCATCATTGCTTCTTACATTCTATTTATTCCTTCTAAGTTCAGTTTCCTTTCTTCAAAACTTTCTTTGATCTGTGAGTTAATTTTCTGTTTGTCTGAACATGGCTTTATTTTATTTTCACTTTTTTAATGGTGACATTGATGAACAAAATTCAATAAGTTTCAAATGTACAATTCAACAGGAAGTCATATATATTACATTGAATGTTCACCATATTCTCAGTCTTGTATATTATTTTAGCTGAATACAGAATTTTAGGTGGAGAGGTATTTTCCCTTGATAAGTTTAAAAATAATTGTCATTTTTGTTGAGAAGTGTTTTCGTTCTAATCGTAATTCCTTATAAGACTGTCTTTCATCATTGGTTTCTTTTAAGGTCTTCTCTTTTTCTTTGCAGTTTCAAAGAAACTTCATCTTGTTATAGATTTATTTGGCTGGGGGGGGGGCCCTTTGGTTTTGTTGCACTTTTTAAGTCAGAGTATTCATGCTTTTATTTAACCTGGAAAATTCTCAGATGTTATTTCTTTGAATATTACTGCTTTCAAATTCTCTCTACTGTCTCCTTCAACTTTTAATAATATGCTTCTTGGATCTTCTAGTCCAAATTTTTATTAATCTTCTTCTTATAGTTATAATATGTTTATCTTTCTTTGCTATAATCTGTCTTCTAGTTCATTCTCCTCTCTTCAGCTGTACTAGTTAATTCTTTGATGCATTCATTAAGTTTTTCATTTTCATGGCTACTTTTTCTTTCTTTCCAGAGGTTCTGTTTGATCCTCCTTCATATCTGCCTGTTTTTTCGAAATCTTATTCTTCTCAAATGTTCCTTAATGTCTTTAAAACTTTTAAGCATACTTTCCATGCCTTCTAAAATATTTTTTTCAGTGATCTGAAGTTCTAAAAGTCTGATCCTGCTATGTATTATGTTACTCTGACTCTCACTTATGGTGGATTGTGCCCTGTGTTTGATGGGTAAGCTCCTCTCGAGCAGGACTTTTTCCCCCTATGGAATTCTGTATGGCCAGAAAGATGGATTTGCTTCCACATAGGGACTCTGGGTTACCATTGGCATGGGATAAACTTTATGTTAAAGTTTAGAATTTGGGATGGATAGTGTAAAGTGAGACTCTGAAACTGAGTGAAATTAGACCTAAGGATTCGATTTCTTACAGAAGATATATTTTTTCCCTAACCAGAGACTAGATCAAAATAAAATTTTGGTTGTATCTCTGTGAGATTGGGTGAATTTTTTCCCCTGGAGCCTCCTTTTAGAGGTCCCAGATTATGTGGAGGTCTCAGTTCCAACTCTCCATTTGTCCAAAAGTATTGTTTCCTATCCTTGCTTGAATGTTGAAATGTAAGCCATTCAGTGTTACTGGCTCTTTTTACCCCCAGCTCTTAGCTTCAAGCCTGCTCATTTGCTGCCTGTTCTAGCTTTGTTTTTTCTTTGTTTTTGGCATGTGAGAATTTTTCTTTCTTCCTCAAAAGCTCATCTATGAATTGCAAAAATAATATTTTGTTCTAGTTTATCTTAACCTTTAAGAGAAGGGTTTCCTCTTCATCAACTGTCTTACTAGAACCTGAAACATCCAAATCTTTTCAAAACACAGAACTGATTGTATCACCTCCTTCTTTAAGACTTTTCAGTAGATCAAGACCTGAATTGTAACCTGGCTGAGTAGGCTCTCTGTCCTGTAAGTTTGTGCACCTTTTCAGCTGTATCTGTTCTCACTTTTCGCCAGGGTCTCTGAGATCCAGCTGTTTCAGCCTTCTCACTGTTCTCGGAGCTTACCTTTCCCCTCTCTCCACACACTCCCTGCAGCACCTTTGCACTTAGTTACTGACTTGAAAGCTGCCCTACACAACACAAATGCTATATCTAGTCACCTTTCAGATCCCACCCAGCTCAAGTGTCAAGTGTCATTTATTCAGGAAAGCCATTTGTGACTTCCCTGACTCTCTCAGTCTAGGTCATTTTCCTTTGTTATACAGTTTTTTTTTTTTTGCTAGAAATATTTGCTTAATATGAATTTATTATTCATCTGTCCAATTATGTGATTGATATGTAACTCCCCATAGTCTGGAAGTTTTATGAGAGCAGAGATCATTTTGCTTACATTGGATATGCATTTCGACACATTGATTGGAACATAGACTATACTCAATAAATGTGGATGGATGGATGGATGGATGGGAGATGAATAGAGAGTTATTTGAAGAATGAATGAGAAATAGAGTGAGCAAGGAAGAAAGGGAAGGAGAAAGGTAGGAGTGACTTGTGGCCAAATAATTTATTCCAGGAGGAATTTTTGGTGCTTTATGCTTATAAAAGCAGAAAAATGTCTTTATTTGCCTCTCAGTTCTATTGACTTCACATAATAGCAAACACTTTTCTGTATGTGGCAGTGCACTTACAGAAGACATTGTTTTTTTTTTTTCTGGAAAAAGAGGGGTGTATGGAATTATCTTGAATGTTTGAAAGCATTTCTATAACTTGAATCTCATATTACCATTTTTAAAACATGCTCTGATTTCTCATAATGTAACTGTATTCTTGATTTATACTTGCCTGGTCTTTCCCTCAGGTGTTAGTAAGTACTAGAGAGTTATCAGCCTTCATTTTATGATATTATAATCGATATCAACATGCCATTCAAGAATTGGTTATTGTGAATTAAACAAGGAGTGGCTAATGTTTTATCTGCCACTTTGTAAGTAAAGACAACAATAATATTTATATCATAGAATTATTGAAACTGTGGTAAATATAGACAGAACTATAGACCAAACATGTGTATCTCAATGAGCTTTGGGGCCAAGATTTTAAGTGGAAAAAGTTGTTTTCTAAGTATATTAAAAAGAACTATCAGTTGACCACCTTACTCATAGATTTTATGTATAGAAATTTGAAACTCGAATTTATCTTTACCAGAGTGTTTTGTGCATGCTGTTACCACCTATATCATCTAAAAGTATCTGTAATATAAGTGTACTGTCATTAAAAGATTTTGCCCCATTTTGTTTTCCATGTTGTACACTATATATATATATATATATATATATATATATATATATATATATAAAAGTTTGACTCAAGCAAAGAACTTCTTAATCAACACTTTGTTGCTAAATATACATAATAATTTTGTTTTCGCAGCACTTAAATGCCGAAAGGTCTTACAAGTCCCAGATTTCTACTTTACATAAATCTCTTGTAAAGATGGAAGAGGAGCTTCAGAAGGTTCAGTTTGAAAAAGTGTCTGCTCTTGCAGATTTGTCTTCCACAAGGGAACTTTGTATTAAACTTGATTCAAGCAAAGAACTTCTTAATCGGCAGTTGGTTGCTAAAGATCAAGAAATAGAAATGGTAATGCATTTTAAAATGGTTCCTTTCACATTTTTATTATTATAAAATTGCTAAAATTTTAGAAAAATAAACTCTTTTTTATAAAATATTACATCAAGCCATATCTTTCATCTTTAGATCTTATTTTTAAAGTCCAAAAGATTAATTTGACAGCTGTGTTCCAACAATTCAAGACCATAACATAAATTCTTTCTTTGAGTATGTAATATACATTACTTTAGCCAGAAGAATTATAAAACACTTTGACATACCAATCAGCAAATAACCACAAGGTTGAGGTTTATCCAGCTAAATTATAACTTGAAGGATACTCTTCTAAGATTAATTTATTTCCTAATTAGTTTCTTTTAAACTAATTCAGTTGATTGTACCTACAATGTGCCTGATATTGTGCTTGCCACTGTGAGTGTAATGCTCAAAAGATATAGGCCCATGCCCTCAAGGGCAGTATTGGCATACAAATAATTTGGGATGAAAGTTATACTAATAAGCAATACTCAGGGTTTTAGGGAGGGAATTCCTATTAGGTGCAGAAGGAATGAGGCTTTCCCATTCAAAGGGAAGAACAACATAGGAAGTGTACAGAGGTATAAATGAATTCTTGAGTGAATAGTGAGTAGTTTGCAATGGCCAGCATAGCATTCATGGGTGAAAGTGGCTGGAGATGCAGCTGGAAAGATAGACGGAGCCCAGACCCTACAGAGGAATGCATTACAATTTGCATAGTGTAATTGAAATATTAACATTTTGGTCACATTTATATTTATATTATATTACTACCAAATCCTATTGAAATTTTAATTTTGTTATCTACTGTTTTTTAGGAGGATATGTTGCACTTGAGAATCATGTGTCTAGCTGGTTTCTGTAAAAATCCACTGTTAATATTTTATTAGTGAAGTTGTATATGCCAAAATTGTCAGATTTTTCCTTAAATTATTTTTATTTCAGCAAGAACCTTTTAATGATGCAAGCAACTCATGAATATTCATTGTAAAAATTCAAATAATGTGTTCTTAATTTTTTTCTTTAAAAACATTTTTTACCTGGTATTTTCAAATTGGAAAAGCAATACATATTTAATAATTGAAACACTTGTTATTTTTAGGGTTTTGTTTGTTTGTTTGTTTGTTTTTGATAAAAGCTATCCTAATGGGTATGAAGTGGTCAGGCTAATTCTTACTGTATTTTAAAATACTCCTGACATAAATTTTTTTGCCTTGAAATTAGTTTTTTTTGTATATGTGTTTATTCCTAAAATGATCTATAATTGTTGCCCTTTTATAGTCTTATCTACTTTCCTCCTATTCCCAACTCCTGTTTTTCCTCTGGCAACCACTAATCTGTTCTCCATTTCTATAATTCTGTCACTTCAAGAATGTTCTATAAATAGGATCATACAGTATGTAACCTTTTGGACTTTGGCTTTTCCACTCAGCATAATTCTCTGGAGATTCATCCAGGTTGCATGTATTAGTGCTTCATTCCTTTTTATTGCTGAGTAATATTCCATACTGTTGATGTAACACAGTTTGTTTAGGCAATTACCCATTGAAAGACATCTGGATTAGTTCCAGGTTTTGGATCTTACAAATTAAACTGTTGTTAATATTTGTGTACAGGTTTTTGTGTGAACATAAATCTTCATTTCTCTGTAAATGCCAAGGAATGCAATTTTTGGATTATATAGTAGTTATATGATTAGTTGTTTAGGGAACTGTTTTCCCAAGTGTCTGTGCCATTTTGCATTCCCACCAACAATATATGAGGGATCCAGTTTTTCCACTTCCTTGTCAGCATTTGGTGTTATTTTATTTTAGCCATTCTGGTATGCATATAGTGCTATATCATTGTCTAGTTGCATTTTGCTAATGAAGATGAATATCTTTTTTGTGTGTTTATTTGTCATCTATATATATATATCCTTGAGTGAAATGTCTCTTTATATTTTTTGTCTATCTTCTCATTGGATTCTTTGCTTTTTTAATGTTGAGTATTGAGAGTTCTTTATATATTCTAGATATTAGTCCTTTTTCAAATATGTGATTTGCAAATATTTTCTCCCACTATTTAGTTTGTGTTGTCATCCTCCCTAAGGTCTTTCTCAGAGCAAAAGTTTTAAATTTCGATGAAGTGCAATTTATCAATTTCCTTTTAATGTATTTTTGGTTTTAAGTCTAAAAATTCTTTGCATAGCTCTAGATCCCAAAGATTTTTGCCAGATTTTATTCTAAAAATTGTATAGTTTTATGTTCCACGTTTAATTCCATGATCTATTTTGGGTTAGTTATTACCATAACTAATAATAAATCTTTAAATCAGGTAGACAGATTCCATCCACTTTATTCTGTTTTTTCAAAATTGTCTTAGCTATTCTAGCCTCTTCACCTTTCCATATAAGTTTTAGAATAATCTATTTGTTCAAAAAATCATAGATTACATTAAGCCTGTTTATCAGTTTGGGAAGAATTAACATCTTTACTATGTTAAGGAATCCAGTTCATGAACAGTATGGCTTATTTAGATCTTCTTTGATTTATTTTATTAGCTCTGTGTAGTTTTCAGCATATAATTTCTATACATGTTTTGTTAAAAGTATACCTACGAAATACAAAGAATTCTTTTTTAAGCCACTGTAAATGGTATTCTAGTTTTAATTTTGCTATCAGTGTGTTCATTGCTAGTATATAGAAATGTAATTGATTTTTTAAATTAAAATTATTAGGGTGACATTGGTTAATAAAATCAAATAGGTTTCAAGTGTACAATTCAGCAATATGTTATATGTATATTGCATTGTATGCTTACCACTCAAAATTAAATTTCCTGCTGCCACCAAATATTTGACCCTTTTACCTCTACTTGCCTCTTCCCTCCCCTCCTTCCCTCTGGTAACCATTAATCCACTGTCCATGTCCATGAGTCTCTGTCATGTTTGTTTGTTACTTTTAGTTTTATATCCCACATGTAAGTGAAATCATACGATTCTCAACTTTTTCTGACTTATTTCACTTAGCATGATAGTCTCAAGATCCATCTATGTTGTCACAAATGACAATATTTCATCTTTTTTTTTATGGCTGAGTAATGTTCCATTGTATATATGTGCCACATATTCTTTATCCGTCATCTATTGATGGATATTTCGGTTGTTTCCATGTCTTGGCCACTGTGAACAATGCTGCTATGAACATTAGGGTGCATATCTTGAAGTGTAATTGATTTTTGAACATTTATCTTATATCCTGTGACCTTGCCAAACTCACTTATTAGTTGTAGTAGTTCTTCTGCTGATTCCTTGGAATTTTCTATATGGACAATTATGTTATCTGAAAGTAAGGACAGTTTTTTTTGTTTCCTTTCCTTTCTTATGCCTTTTCTTGCTTTTTTGCACTGGTTAATACTCCAGTGCTATGTTGAATAAAAGTGGTCAAATTAAACATATACTTGCAATCTTAGGGGAAAGGCACTTAGTCTTTCACCATTAAGTATACCGTTTTCTGTAGAGTTTTGTAGATGCTTTTTATCAAGTTAAAGAAGTTTCCCTCCATTCCTATATTTCTGAGAGTTTTTGTTATGAATGAGTGTTGTTGAATTTTTGTCAAATACTCTTTCTGTATCAGTTAATATGGTCATATGATTTTTCTTCTTTAGCCTGTCGATATGATAGATGACATTGATTGATATTTGAATATCATACCAGCCTTGCATCCATGGAATGACTCAGATAATTTCAAATGAGAATGTAGAGGTTAAAGGCAAAAGATCTATATCTCCACCTTCATTTCCTGATAAAAATTATTTAAAGCACTAGAGTAAGAAATTTTAGAACCTTTCAGTCTTAACTTTCTTTGCTTTTCTTTTTCTTAAAAATATATTTATTAAGATATAATTCATATACCATACAGTTTACCCAGATCTTAGTTTTCTGTCTTCCAAATAAATGTAGTACATATGTCTATTATCTAACTCTTCTCAAGAGGAATGTTAACAATATGAATTCTAAATATCCTTCCTTAATGCTCTTTAATTAATATTTAGATATTAAATTACTAAAACCAGGTATGAAAGAGGAGACATCACTACCATCCTTATAGAAACTAAAAGGATTATAAAGGAATATTATTAGTTAGCAACTAACTGTCAAAAATTAGATAACTTAGGTGAAAATCAGTAAATTTTCAGAAATATACAAAGTACTGAAACTGATTTAAGGAAAAATAGAAAATCTAAATATATCTACAGCAAGAGATTGAGTTAATGATTTTAAAACTTCCATGAAAAGAACACTTCAGTTATGAATTCTTCCAAATGATTAAAGATGAAGTGATATAAACTTTTCACAAACTCTTTTACAAAAAAATAAAAGAATACTTTTCAGTTAATTATATGAAGCTGGTTTTACCCTGATGCCAAAATCAAAGACATTATAAGAAAAGAAAACTATAGGTTTCTTTACGAATTTAGATGAAAAATTCTTCAGAAAATACTAGAAAACTAAATCCAATGACATATAAAATGAATTTTATACCATGATCAAGTGGATTTATCCCAGAAACACAAAGTTGGTTTGATATCTGCAAATCAATTAATGAAATACATCATATCCATAAAATAAAGAGCAAAGAACAATGATCATCTCAATAGATGCAGAAAAAGCATTTAACAAAATACAACACCATTTCATGATTTAAAAAAAGTATAAACTAGGATTAGAAGAGAACTTGCTTAACCTGATAAAGAGCATCTGCAAAACTCAACCTGATAAAGAGCATCATCATACTTAATGATGAGAGACTGAATGCTTTCCCATTTTCTTGTCAATAATAATATAAAAATGGCCTCCTAAACTCTTCTATTTAACATTGTGCTGGAGATTCTAGCCTGGGAAATTAGGGAAGGAAAAGAAATTAAAGGCATCAGATTTGTAAAGGAGTAAAACTATCTCTATTCACAGACGACATGATCTTGGATATAGAAAATCCTAAATAATCTACTAAAAAGTTAAAAATATATGAGTTTATCTAGGTTACAGGATACAAGATCAATGTACAATATTCAATTATATTTCTATATTACAAATCCATCCAAATCATCTAAAAATGAAAATAAAACAATTCCATCAAATGGAATTACACAAAAAAGGAGAGCATTAAGAGAGGATAGCATACTTAGAAATAAATTCAACAAAAGAAGCACAAAGCTTGCACTTTACAAAACATTTTCAAAAGAAATTAAAGAAGAACTAAATAAATGGAAAGATGTTCCGTAGTCATGGATCAGAGGACAGCATTGTTAAAATGGCAATACTACCCCAAATTGGCTTCTTTGTAGAAATTGACAAGATAATATAATATGGAAATGCAAGTGACTCAGAATAGTCAAAAAAATCTTGAAAAAGAACAAAGTCAGAAGAATAACACTTCCCAATTTCAAAACTGGTTACAAAACTATAGTAATCAAGACAGTATTGTACTAGCTTAAGGAAAGACATATATGTCAATGGAACAGAATTGAGAGCCCAGAAATAAACTCTTATATTTGTGGCCAAAAGCTTTTGAAAAAATTGGTGCCAATACAATATAATGGTAAAAGAACAGTCTTTTCAACAAATGGTACAGGGACAACTGAACATCCACGTGGAAAAAAATGAAGTTGGATTTTTATCACATACCATATGCAAAAATTAAATTAAAATTATTATAGGCCTATATGTAAGAGCTAAAATTAAAAAACTCTCCAGAAGAAAGCATAAAAGTAAATCTTTGTAATCGTGGGTTAGGTGATACTTTCTTAGATGCACATCAAAAGCACAAGCAACAAAAAAGAATAGATGAAAAGGACTTCATTAAAATAAAAAAAACACTTTTATGCTGCAAATGATTTTATCAATAAAGTAAAAAAGACAATTCACAGAATGAAAAAAAAATATTTGCAAATCATTTGTTAAGAGATTTGTATCTAGAATATATAAAGAACTCTTTATATATTGGATTAGTAATAATACAACTAAAAAAGGGCAAAGGGTCTTAGTAGACAGTTCTCTATAGAATACACATAAATGGTCAATATTCACATGAAAAGATACTCAACATCATGAACAATCAGAAAAATACAAATCAAAACTTGATCATTTCCCAAGTACTACAATGTCTATTAAAAAAAAAAAAAAAACAGTAACAAGCATTGACAAAGGTAGAGAGAATTTGGAACACTCATATGTTGCTGGTGGGATGTAAGATAGGCCACTTTGGAAAATATTTTGACAGTTCTTCAAAATATTAAAAATAGGGTTGCCATAAAGGCCAGAAATATTTCTCCTATCTATGGAAGAGGAATAAAAACAAAGGTCCATGCAAAAAACTCCTCCACAAATGTTCCTGGCATTTCTTATAATAGCCAGAAAGTGTAAATAACTCAAATGTTCCTACATCTATGCAAGGGAATGTTATTTGACAATAAAAGTAATGAAGTACTGATACCTGCTAAAACATGGATGACTTTGAAAACATTATGCTAAGTAAAGGAAGCCAGTCACAGAAGACCACATATACATTGTATTTAATTTATGTGACTTGTCCAGATAAGGCAGATCATAGAGGCAGAAAGTAGCTTAGGGATACTTAGGGCTGGTGCTGGGTTGGCAGCAGGGATGAAGGATATACAGAGTGACTATTAATGAGTTCTGGGTTTTATTTTGAGATGATGAAAAATTCCAACAATAGATGGTGAGATTGTGGTATAGATAGCACAAATCTTTTAATATGCTGAAAAAATTGAATTGTACCTTTTAAATGGGTGAGCATGTGAATTCTGTTACAATAAAGCTGTTACCAAAAAAAGTGATGCTCTATTTGGCATTCCTGCCAGCAGAGTATATGAAATGGTCATTGTCCCTTTTAATATTAATCAATATACACTAAGAACTTTACTGATTTGATAAACTGAAACAGTCATTCAACTGAAAGAGATTTTGGACCTTGAGCAATGTCTGGAGATATTTTTGATTGCTACGACTGGAGTAGGGGATGCTGCTGAGCTCAAGTGAGTAAGAGGCCAGGGATGCTGCTAAACATCCTGTAAAGCATTAGGACAACTCCCTATGCCAAGGAATTATCCAACCCAAAAGCTCAGTATCATCAAGGTTAAGAAACACTGGACTAGAAATAGTATCTTGTTTTAATTTATATTTCTTTGATTATTCGTAAGGGTAAATTTTTTCCATATGTTTACTAATTAGTTTGTAAATTTTCTGTTCATATAATTAGTTTGTATTTCTCATCAATTTTTATGAGTTCCTTATATTAGTATATTAACTATTTTATTTGCTGAGTTTATTTTCTTCCAGTTGTTCTCTTGTAAATTCTGTTTATATTGATATCAATATGTTTTTGTATGATCAGACATCATTTTTTAATTGTATCTAGTCTAGAAAGTTCTTCCTCAACTGTCTACTCCTTCCCCAATAATTTCATTTTTTATTAAATTCTTTTTTCTTAGAGTTTTATCTTTTCACATTTAACTTTTTAAATGCATATGTAATTTGTTATAATGTGTATTATGAGATAAGGAATCATTTTTTTTCTAAATAGTAACATCTGGTTTCCCTCCTTTTGAAGAAACATTTAGCTTACAGAGCATATTCCAGGCTCAAGATTACCTTAAAAATAAAACCGAAGCTTTCCAAGGGTTTGTGCAAGAGAGGGCATGTGTAACGACCCCTGTCTTCCTTGGTTGTGGAGTGCAATGACATCCCATAGGGAACTGAGTGTGACCTGCCTAACTCAAGACAAAGCAGTCATCACAGATATCTCCATGTCAATCCTGCAAAATATATAAGTAAATACCAAAGCTGGAATGGAAATCGTTTGCAGTTTGGGTTTAATAAATCTTTACTTATTAATGACTTTTCTGATATTTTCAGGGAGTTGAGGAAAGTGATACTGTGTGTGTGTATGTGTGTGTGAAGGAGGACACACTTTCTAATCAAGAAATCAAAAGGGGTTGTCAGTGTATAACATACAGAAATGTTATGAGTTTCTGATAAATGATCAGTTAAGTGGATGAATGGGAATAAGTATAGATATCTTCTTATTATTGTACAGATGGAGAATGAGTTAGATTCTGCTCGTTCCGAAATCGAACTCCTCCGGAGTCAGATGACAAATGAGAGAATCTCCATGCAGAATCTAGAAGCTTTGCTGGTGGCCAATCGAGATAAAGAATATCAGTCTCAGATAGCACTTCAAGAGAAAGAATCTGAAATTCAGCTTCTTAAAGAACACCTTTGTTTGGCAGAAAATAAAATGTGAGTTGGTTAACAATATAATAACATAAAGTCAGGTTTCTTAAATTTTTTAAGAAATTTAAATGTTTCCCACAGAGCTTTGGGTATAATAGGATGTCTGATCTAGAATATTGCCTTTAGGAATTATAACCAGATTAGAAAAACAAATACTTCTGAAGCCAGAAGAATGTTTCTATTTATGGAGCCACCTGGTATTGCTACTTAGTCTTTCCATTGTCATGTAGTATTTCCTTATGTAGCTGTAAGTGTATACCAGGGACCTAGAAGAACTGCATTCACAGAATACTGAAGATTTACTTCCCTCAGAGCATTGATTTTGGCTTTTTTTCCCCCCCAAAGAATCTCCAGCACCATTAGCATCTTATTAAATGACCCTGACTGGGAGATTGGATAGAAATGCCGGCCTGGACAGTAAATGTTTTATTATTAAATTTGGTCACCTCACAAAAACTAATAGGACCTTCAGCCTCTGTTCTCATTTATCCCATCTATCACACTTTTTCATCCAGCTCAACTCTGTGCTCTGTCTGTATTTGGGACCTGCAGAAGGCTAAGAGTTATAGTCTTGGGAATCGGCCTCTCATAGGAGCCCCTGACTGAGCAAAGGCTGCAAAGTCAAGGCCAGTTTCCTTCAAAAACTGCTTTCAGGTTATGGTGGCTGCAACCAAGTCAGTCTTTTCAGTCACTGCAGTTGGGCTTTTGTGAGTCCTTAAACTGGTTCTACAAGGTCACATTCTCAAGCTGATAGATGGAAACCTGCCGAGAGCACCATGCCATACTCCCACCTCAAAGGGTGCATTCTGGTCAGACTGGCTGTTAAGCGCTATCACTTAGAACTGGTAAATATGATCAGCTTTTGTGTTCTTCATCTCTAAGTCTAGATTTCAGCAGGCTATAAGCAGTCCTGAAAGCAAACAAAGAGGGTAGAATGTTCTGTGCACGCAGAGTTCATGTCTGCATTACCTTCCTGATGACAGTGTGCTGTTACAGGCTTTTGGAGGCATCGTTTAGCCCCAAGGAAGACCCTGTTAAACTGAAGAGATTTTATAGTTTTAACAGTGTATGCAGGTTTGGAAAAATTAATTATAAGTATATATAAAGCTCATGGTTGATTTAATATATTTGTATATGTATATGTAACAGATCTTATTAATGATAGGTGAACTCCAGAGTGGATTTTTTGGTCATAGTACTACCTTGCATGTAATACCTCAGAGTACTTTTAAAAATGATTTGCCATAAATAGATTTTACAAGTAGATAACGGATAACATTACCCCACTTAAACACAGGGAAACTGAGGCAGAGAAGGTTTAACTAATTGAATGTGACTGTCACAGGCTGGGCTTCTTAAGAAAGCACCTTTGTTTACTTATGACGCCTAAAATCAGCAGCTACAACTATAAAATCACAGTTGGGCTTGGATCCAGCTGAGAAAATGTTGCAAGCTGGCTCAGTGCACTCCAGGAGTCCTGGCCGTGTTTTACATTTGATCAACTGTCACCTTTGTATTCTCTTACACAGGGCCATCCAGAGCAGAGATGTGGCCCAGTTCAGGAATGTGGTGACGCAGCTGGAGGCTGATCTAGACATCACTAAACGACAACTAGGGACAGAGCGCTTTGAAAGGTAGGTTTCATCCCTACCAGCAGTCAGCCTGGGAAGCTATGTTTCCTAGATAACAGCAGGGTTGGGTTATTTCATGACAGGTTGTAAAGTATGGCTTGAACTGCAGTTTTACAACACTATGAATAATGTCACTGGATATAAAATTTAAAGCCTCACTGCTTTGCTTTAGGGAGAGGGCCGTGCAAGAACTCCGCCGCCAGAATTACTCAAGTAACACTTATCACTTGAGTTCTACGATAAAGCCAAATACAAAATGCCACTCGCCAGAACGTGCGCACCATCGATCTCCCGACCGAGGCCTCGATCGATCACTGGAAGAGTGAGTGGTTTAAGGTCCAATCTGTGGGGACCACAGAGCAGTGTGCACGGTGACTGTCTGAGGGAGTCAGGACACTCACTCACAGTCTCATAAACAACCAGTTCAGACATCACTGCATGATGCTGTGTGTTCACATAAAAATAAAGTATTTTGATCATTAGTTTTGTATAAATATGCTAAAATGAAAGATTTCTATTTTTTCTAATGTTTACATAAATTATATTTTTAAAATCTGATTTTATTTCTACAACAAATTTTTTCATATACTTTCATTAATGAAATACTGGTTAATTATTATAGTGCCATAAAATACATATGCTCTAAGAAAGTAAGAAGCTAATTTTTCAGAGGAAAATATTTTAGATATATCTATAGCCCCATATGACACAAATTTTGTAAAAACGTTTTTATCAGGAAATATTTTCAAACTTACAAGGAGTAATAAAAAGAAAAATAATTCAAAGAACATCTGTATACCTTTTACCTATATTTACTGTTGTTAAAAATCTTACCCCATTTGCTTTTTATGTGTTTATGAGACAACATAGGTGCTATTTTATTCACTCACACTCTTGCACATGTGCTCACTCTCTCCACACACATACCATTTTAACAAAATAACCAATACTTCTGGTTCCAAACCACCTTCCCAGGCTTCTGCCTTGCCTTCTTCATTCTGTATCTGTATGCCCTTCCTTCTACAGTGGGAACCCTGGCTCAGCGTCACACATGTACACGACAGCATCAGCACAGTTACGTACTTCCTCAACTCCAGAATGCATCTAAAACAGTTTCAAAATTTCTTCACCTGTGTCACTGCAGACCCACTTTTGAAAAAGTTTGTGCCTTGCCCAACCAAGTCTTGAGGCCATGTAGTCAAATACTGTGTTCAGGATTAGTTTATTTCCTTTTGCTGTGGTTATGGTATACATTTGAAATCACATTAGATTCCTTTGTTTCAATTTGCTTTCATTTTTCCCATTTCTAGTTTTTTCCTTGATATAATTTAATTTTTGAATATGTAGATAAATATGCTTTCAAAAGTCGAAACTCTGCAAAAGTAATACTCAAAGAAGTGTCAGTCTCTCCTGTGTGCTCTCTGTCCCACCCCTGCAAGGGAGAGGTGCTTTTTTGTGGTTTGGTTTCATTTTCAATTTCTAGTGTTATTGCTTTGTGATTAGAGAATATTGTTTATAATATTTCTATTTTATGGCAACTACTGATGTGTTCTTTGTACTTTACTACATGATCAGTTTTTGTGAACAGTTCATATGCACTTAAGAAATTGCAGTATTTCTTCTCAGGATATAGTGTATATATAGCTAAAAGATTTACCTTTGTAAATTTACTTAGTACTTTTATATTGTTGCTTAATTTTTATTCATTTGATCTGTTTTACTAAGAATAGTGTTTTAAAATCTCCTATTATTAGTATGTTTTTTATTTCTTTTTGTATCTACTATAAATTTTGTTTTATATAGGTGGTTTGCTGTTTTATTTATTGCACAGATATTCTGAACTGTCACAGCTTCATTGTGGAATGTGGCCCTTCTAAGAAATGTCCTTTTCTGACACATTTAATTTTTTGGAGAGGGGAGGAGCTCATTATCTTCTTCACCTGGCATTAGAGTTATGACTTTTGTTTCCTTACTGCCTCCGTTTGCTTGGTGAATCTTCGTCCATCTCTTTATTTTTAGCTTTTTTAAATTACTGCATTTTAAGTATCTCTCTTGTATATAGTATGGATTCGAATTTTGCATTATGAGCCATTTTGAAATTCTTTTTTTGAATAGGTTAGTTAAACTCCTTCACATTATTAACATGACTGTTAAATTTGATCTCAACTTTGACATATTTTCTTATGATAACTATGTTTATTATGTGATATTTACTGTATTTCTTTCTCAGCTTGGTTATGTTTTGCTTTCAAACATTTCTTTTGATATTGAGGAAGGTGTGTGTTTTATTATAGCAGTTACTTTTGTATTAATACTTTTTTTAAAAAAAAATAGGGCCTTTAATCCTCTTTTTTCTTACTTAATTTTTGCTGTTAGTTTTAGATGATATCTTTTGACTGCCACCTATTATCTAGACAACAACAAACGTACTTAAATTTGTTTTCCTCCAACTACTCGTCTGCTTCCTGTCCCTATAGTTTTGCCTTTTCCAGGTTGTCATATGAATGGAATCATATAGTATGTAGCCTCTAATGGCTGACTGTCACTCAGCATGATGTAGTTGAGATTTTCTAGGTTGTTGTACATATCAGGTATTGTTGCATGTGCCTTTTAATTGCTAAATAATGTCCCATTGTGTGACCGTACTACAGTTTTGTTTTATTTTACTTTTTATTTGGAAAGGATTACAGTCTTACAGGTAGTTGCAAAAATTGTACAGGCAGCTCCACATGCCCTTCCCCCACCTTAGCAATGGCACTATCTGATAGACCAGAGAATCAACATTGGTACAATATGATTAATCCATAGGCCCTATTCATTTTTTGCTAGTTTTTACATGCACTTGTGTGTGTGTGCAGTTCTGCACATCATACATATTCCACCAGCACAATCAAGATACCGAACTGTTCCATCAACATGAAGGAACTTGCTCCCTCATGATAGTCCTTTGTAGTCACAGACCTCCTCACCTCCTCTCGCCTCTGGCAAACACTGATTTCTTCTCCATCTCTATTTCTGTCACTTTGTGAATGTTATATAAATGGAATCACAATGTCCATGATATCTATTCAAGTTGTGTGTGTGAATGGTTCATTCCTTTTCATTGTTGAATATTACTCCATGATATGGATGTATCACAGTTTGTAAAAACTGAGCAAAAAAATACATTGTATCTGTTTTCCTTCTCGGAAACTAGGTGGAGAATCTTAAATATTGACAAAGTAATGTTGGAATGTATTATCTATAAATGGTAAAATTGGCGAGTTAAAAATATTAATCTGCACAATTTTTTTTCTCTCTCATAGGAATCTTTGCTATAGAGATTTCTGACACATGAAAAAATTCTTCACATCCTTGGGAAAGGTCAAAGTTACAAACTGATTTTTTTTGCTACATGATTGCATTTATCTTTTGAATGCTTGACAATGTTAAATGTATTTATTAACTTTGTGCCTCTGAATCTCTGTTCTCATGTGCCATATTGCAGTGATCGGAGATGACTTATAAAAACAAAAATGCATATGGCTCTTTCTATCCATACAGTAATAGTGAGTGTAAAACCTGCTCACTTCACTATTGAACACTGTTATGTTAACTATCCGGAGTAAATAAAGAAAGTTTATAAAAAGAGGGAAAAGTGTTTTTTACAAAACTGTTTTCCTTTCCTTTCTTGGTATCTCAAATAATTGGTTGGTTAAAATTTTTCTTTGTGATTTATGCTTTCATGGCTGGAGAAGTTGTGCCAAAATAGGCAAAGTTTACTAATAGTGGCCTGGGACCCAATATTCCATTTTGGAACCAACCTGACATAAATTCCAGGTCCTAATCTGACTTCAAAGCAGCAAATAATAGGCATGTGTCAGGGTTTTAAAATCCGTAGTATTGTACCACTAACTGGCATACATTATCTACAATTGTGTTTACCCCTACTATTTTTTGAAAGGTAGGTGATGCTATATCTGTTAAGAATGTAAGATCGTAAAAAAAAAAAAAAAATGTATTTTTAATAAGTTTTCTTTAAAACATTAAAGTACTGCAATCAACTTAATTGCCATTTTATTTATTTATTTATTTATTGGCTTGTGGCAGCTGTCTGTTATATAGAGTAACAAGTCCAGTGATGTTTCCCTATTTCCCCTAAAATCTCCTAAATCTCTTAATTCTCTGTTCAAAGGCTTGGATTTAAGAGCCTGAACACTGCTGTATTTTACTGATAGAAGCTATCTGTATTCTTACCATTTTAATAATAATAATAAAAAAGTCCTGTCATTAATAGCATTCGTCTAATGTAGACAGTTCTTCAATTTATACAGTCACTGTTCAGTGTGACTGCAGTAATGTAGGCTAGTGCCCTGATTTAGATCTTGTTCAATCATTAGCACTCTGATATTTTACTATAAATTTGTTCTACATGTTCATTTTAGTTAAATTTTTAAAAACCTTTAGGTTTATTCATCTAGTTCAAGATAATCATTACAGATTAGTTTTAAATTTTGAACAATTTAAAATAAGATGTCCTTTTATAATAAACATTATAGACGATAATATACAAAAAGTTGTTTTTGCTAATATTAATATGTTGATATATATGCAAAATTAACCGTTGCCAGGTGATGCAATGACCTAAGGACTAATGACCTAAGCACTAGGTCATCACAACATTAATTTTAGTCTATCTGTCTCCTAGCTGAGCTGAGCCAACAAGGAGCTAATTGGCGCCTGTCATGTACACCTAAGATATGTTGTATGTAGAGGATAGTATGTGAGGAGAAAGGCATGAGAGAAATAGGAATGAAATATATAAGCAAATATTTCCATGCCTGATTAAAAGTATATTGTACTTGACTTGTGCTGTTAATTGCAGAATGCTTAAAAGTAAAATATAGTAATTATAAAGGGGCCAACATTACCCAAAGGCAGGGAAACCTCAACTGTATTCTATGTTAAAATTCAAAGAAAAGACTTTTTTCTTATGGTAGGATTTAAAAACATTCATTGTTTCAAATGAGACTCTGATCACTTTATGTAAATATATAATAGTCTATTGATATGGAAGAGGTTGCCTAATACAATAAAATACACGATATGAAAGCTATACCAAACATATTCTCTCTTTGATAACAAAGATCTGAAAAAGAGCTCTCAGCTTTGAAACGTCATGTTCAATCCAAAACATCCATTTTTACTGAAGGACATTTTCAAAGAGAATTGTTAATACTCTGAGTTAAACATCTTACAGGCACTGAGCCTCAGTACATCTAAATCAATTAAATGATGTCTCCTCCTTGCATTCTCTGCCCTTGTTTCCCAACCTAGAGTGTCACCAGCTGCTTTGTCAGACGCCTGAACCCTAAGCCCAGATTCCATCCTAGGTTACTCCCTTCTGTTCTCACTGCACAATTCAAACTAAATGACATGTCCTACTACACAATACTGAGGAACTTAAAGAAGACCCAAATAAGTGGAAAGACATCACTGTGTTCATGGATTGGAAGGCTTAATATTAAGATGGCAATATTCCCCCAAACCATCTTCAGATTAAAAACAATCCTTATCAAAATCCCAATGGATTCTTTTTTTTTTTTTCCAGAAATGGAAAAACCAATCCTAAAATTCATATGGAATTGCAAGGGGCCTAGAATAGCCCAAACAATCTTGAAACAGAAGAACAAGTTGGAGGATCTACATTTTCCATTTTCAAAACTTACTGCAAAGCTGCAGTAATGAAAATACTGTAGTACTTGCATAAGGATAGACATAGGGATCAATGGAATAGAATTGTGAGCCCAGAATTTTGTCACCATAAGAGTGCCAAAACCATTCAATGGTGATAGAACTGTCTCTTTAACAAGTAGTGCTAGGGCAACTGGATAACCACGTGCAAAAGAATGAAGTTTGACCTATACTGTATACCACATGCGAAAGTCAACTAAAAATGGAGCATATACCTAAGTGTAAGTGCAAAAATGATAAAACTCTTCAAAGAAAACATAGAGGCAAATCTTCATGACCTTGGATTTCACAGTGGCTTCTTAACTGAGACTGAAATGACAAAAGCAACAAAAGTAGATAAATTGGACTTATCAGAGCTAAAAGCCTGCACATCAAAAGATACTATCAAGAAAGTGAAAGACAACTCAGATAATGGGAGAAAAATTTGCAAATCATATATCTGATAAGGGGGTAGTATACAGAATACACAGATAGTTTTTACGACCCAACAATAAAAACTCAATTTAAAAAAAAATAAGCAAAGGACTTGAGTAGGCATTTCTCCAAAGATATACTAATGGCCAAAAAGCACATGAAAAGATAATGTCATTAGAAAAATAGAAATCTAAACCATAATAGCATACCACTTCATGTGTGCTAGGATGGCTGTAATAGAAAAGATGGCGATAACAAATATCACGAGGACGTGGAGAAATTGGAGCCCTGATACATCACCAGTGGAAAGGTAAAATGGGGCAGCCACTGTGCAAAACAGTTTGGCAGTTCCTCAGTAAGTTAAACAGAGTTATTATATTACCCAGCCATTCGACTCCTAGGTATACACCCAAAGAAACTGAAAATGTGTTCAAATAAAAACTTGTACGTGAATGTCCACAGCAGCTCTCGTTCACAGTAACCCAAAGGTGGAAACAACCCAAATATCCAAGGGCTGATGAATGGATACACAAATTGTGGTGTATCACTACGGTGGAATATTGTTCAGACATCAATATATGAATCAAGTGCTGATACAGAGTACGACATGGACGACCCTTGTGGTAAATGTAAGAATTTCATTGTCCTAAATAAAAGAATCCAGACACAAAACTCACATATTTTGTGGTTCCATTCATATGAAATATCCAGAATAGGCAAATCCATAGAGACAAAGCAGGTCAGTGGTTGCCAGTGGTAACAGGGAGGGACTGCTCAGTGGATACAGAGTTTCTCTTTAGGGCAATGAATAAATTCTAGAACTAGATGTTAATGATTGTAAAACATTGTGACTATACTTAGTGCCAGTGAATTGTACAATTTAAAATGGTTAAAATGGTAAATTTTATGTTACGTATATTTTATTATAAGAAGAGTCACTTCCTTAAGGTTTCTCTGACTCCTAGTATTGGTCTGACTGGGTCAGATTCTCCTGTAAAAGAACCCAGTATTTCTCCTTTAAGGACTTATTACAATTGTAATTAATTATATGTGTAATTATTTGTCTAATATCTATCCTTTTGTACTATAAGATACATCAAGCAAGGGATCATATCTGTATTTACCATCATATCTCCTAGGATGTAGCACAATGACATACAATAGGTATTCTATAAAACTTATGGAACAAATAAGAGAATGAAATACCTCTGGTTTCTGACAGCTTTATCTCCAAAATATTTCTGAAATAATCCACTTTTCTCTATTGTAACTTTAATTCAGACCGTAGTAATCTCTGAACCTAGAAAAATGCAACAGCCTCCTATTCTCTCTCTCTACTTCAGTCATACTTCCATCTAATTCATTCTCTACACTGAAATAAAAGAAATGGCTTTAAACACTAACATGATCACATCGCTGTTTGCACACATACTTCGCTGGCGGAAAGATAAAATGGTGGGCACCAAACTCACCATTAGACTGGACCCCAAGGTCTTTAATTTTGCCTTTATAGACCTCTCTGATTTGGTTCTTTTTTTTTTTTTCTTTTTATCTCTTCAGCTTCATCCCTCACCCCTCCTGCTTTACAATTATATATTGTAGTTATTCCGAATTGCTTTCAAGTACCTCGAACAGTTTATGCTTTCTTCTCTCATTCTTATTGTGTGGTCTCGTTTGTGTGTCATACCTGCCTATTCTCCATGAAGGTAGGGAGGATAGTCTGATTTAGTTATCATGGTACAGACCATGCCAGATCTCTTAATTGTGAACAAGATAACCAGATTCATCAGTATGCCAAAACAAATTTTTCAAAATTTGTTCTAAAGTTCTGTTGTTCTAGAGAAATAAAGTGGAACACTTTTATGCCTCTTATACCTTTATAACACTCTATTACCTTCATTTACTGAATAAATGTTCTTTCCCTTATATGTACACATCAAGATCTATTTGCCCGTGATTGTTCTCTGTATTGGGAATGTACACACTTTGTTCCTGTCCCTCAAAACATTTCCTTTGAGCCAAAACTCTAGTTCCTCCCTTCCTTCCTTTTAATGGCTTTATTAAGGTATAATTCATATAACATATAATTTACCTCTTTAAAGTATATAATTCAGTGGTTTTTACATTTTTGTCACCCAAAAAGAAACACTATACCCATTTGCAATCACTCAGCCCCATTCTCCTTTACATGCTCAATCCTCTGCCCTAGGGGATTGACTCTCTATTTCTATGATCTACCTATTTGGGACATTTCATGTAAAAGGAACCCTGCGACATGTGGTCTTTTGTGACTGGCTTCTTTCATATGATATAATGTTTTGAAGGCTTTCTATGTTACAGCAGGTATTGGTACTTCATTCAGTTTTATTACCAAATTGTATGCTATTGTATGGATATGCTACATCTTACCTATTCATGAGTTGATAAATATTTGTATTGTTTCTGCCTTCTGGCCATTATGAATACTATAGTGAACAGTCATGTGCAAAGCTTTGTGTGGTATCATGGTATTGCCAATCTCATAGAATTAGGTGGTCTGTGTTTCTGGATAAGTTTGTTAAGAATTGATACTAATTCTTTACATGTTTGATAGAATCCACCAGTGAGGCCATCTTGGCCTGGGTTTTCTTTGTGGGCTGCTTTTAAATTCAATTTTTAAAATTCAATCTCTTGTTTTAAGTTTTATCAGATTTTCTGTTTCTTTGTGAGTCAGTTTTGAAAGTTCCTGTTCTTCTAGGAGTTTGCCCATTACATCTAAGTTATCTAATTTGTTGACATATACTTGTTCATAGCGTTCCCCTATAATCCTTCCTTTTACCTTCCGGTAAGGTGTTAGCAATGCCCACTCGTATTCTTGATTTTAGAAACTTGAATCTTGTCTCTCTTCTTTCTTTGTAAATCTAGCTAAAGTTATGACAACTTTGTTTATATTTTATAAGAACCAACTTCTGGTTTTGTTGCTTTTCTCTGTTATTATAATCTCTGTTTCATTCATCACCACTGTAATCTTTATTAGTTCCTTCCTGCTTGATTTGGGTTTGTTTTTTCTTTCTATTTTACAGTTTCTTAATGTGAATGTTAGGTTATTAGCTTGAAATTTTTCTCCTTTTTTAATGTAAGTGCTTACAGCTATAAATTTGCCTCTAACCAATGCTATAACTCATCCTGGAAATTTCAGTATGTTGTTTTCTTTCTCATTCACCTCAAAACATTTTCTATTTCCCTGTGATTTCCTCTTTGACCCATTGGTTATTCAGAAGTGTCTTACTTAATTTTTTCGAACATCATTTTGAATTTCCCAAATTTCCCTTTGTTACTGACTTCTAATTTCTTTCTCTTATGTATGTAGAACATACTTTAATGATTTCAAACTTTATTAACATATCAAGACTTAATTTGTGGCCTATTATAATATAAGGCCTGTCTGGATAACCTTTTACCTGCATTATATTCTCTTTTGGGGTAGAGTATTCTATAGATGTCTGTTATGTCTTTTTGGTTTATAGTGTTGTTCAGCTATTCTGTTTCCTCATTATCTTCTGCCAATTAATTGTTTTTTCCATTCTTGAAAGTGGAATATTGAAGTCTTCAACTATTATTTTTGAATTGTCTATTTCTCACTCAGAATCTGTCAGTTTTTGCATCACAGATTTTGGAACTCTGTTATTAGGTACATATCCTTATAATTGTTATATCGTCTTAGTGTATTGACTCATTTATAATTATAAAATCTCTCTCTTTACCTCTAGTAGCATTTTTAAGCCTATTTTGTATTATTTATATATAGTATTTTAGTTGTGTTATTGTTTCTGTTTACATTAGTATCTTTTTACTTTTGACCCATTGTGTCTTTGAATTTAAATGTATATTTTGTAGACAGCATATAATTGGATCTTTTTTTTTTCTTTTTACTCAGGCTGACTATCACTGCCTTTGGATTTTATTTTTTGATTAACATTCACATGTATGGTTATTATCAGTATGTTTAGATTTACCTCTGCTATTGAACATTTTTCTTTCTGTATATCTCATGTCTTCTTTTCTCTCTATTGCTCTGTTAGTGTTTTCTTTTGCATTAAGCAAATGTTTTCTAGGGTAACATTTTACTTCATGTAATAATTTTTTAACTATATTTTTGAGTTATTTTCTTAGTGATTGTTCTATACAGCATTGTGTGCATGTGTGTGTGTATGTGTATGTGTGTGTGTGTGTGTGTGTGTGTATCAACTTATTAGAACTACTCCATATTTTCATTAACTTAATTCTAGTGATATATGGAAATGTTAGTCCAATATAGCTCTGTTACCTCTATGTTTTGTGCTATTATTATTATATAATATATTACATATTAATGTAAGTATGATATATATTCTAATTATATGTTACAAACCCACCAGTATATTGTTATAGTTATTTCTTATAATTTCATGTCTTTTAAAGAAAATCAGAGAAGAGAGCACAAATATATTTATAGAATTAAATAATATTTTAACCTTATTTACCATTTTTGGTCTCTATTTCCTCCTATGAAATGATTGGTGTTATTTCCTTATTCAAATACAATTCTGTTTCCTCAGACCTCCTTTGTGAGGTTACTGTCATATAGATTACTTTTATATATATTATAAGCCCATTAGTACAAGTATATACATGTTGTTCTATATAATTGCTTTAAAAATGTATTCGTTGATTTTTTTATTGTGATAAAACACACCTAACATATAATTTATTATCTTAGCCATTTTTAAATGTACAGATCAGTGGTATTAAATACATTCACATTGTTGTGCCATCAGCACCACTGTACATCTCCAGAACTCTTTATCTTGAAAAACCGAAACTCTCTCCCCATTAAGCAATAACTCCTTGTTCCCCCTTCTCCCAGCCCCAACAAGCACCATTCAACTTTTTGATTCTATGAATTTGACTGCTCTAAGTACCTCACATAAGTGGAATCATATAATACCTGTCCTTTTGTGCCTGGCTTATTTCATTCAACATAGTGTCCTCAAGGTTTATTCATATTATAGCATGTGTCAGAATTTCCTTCTTTTTTAAGGCTAAATAATATTCCATTGTAGGTGTATATTAAATTTTGTTTACTTATTCATGTCAATGATATTTGCATTGCTTTCACCTTTTGGCTTTGGGGAATAATGCTACTATGAATACAAGTGTACAGATATCTCTTTGAGACCCCACTTTCCATTCTTTTGAGAGCATTACACAGAAGTGGAATTGCTGGATTATGTGATATTTTACTTTTAACTTATTAAAGAACTGCTATACTGTTTTCTTTAACATCTCAATCGTTTTACATTCCCACCAATAGTACACAGGGTTCCAATTTCTCCATATTCTTTCCAAAGCTTGTTATTTTGGGAGTTTGTTTGTTTTTTTGTTTGTTTGTTTTTTTGATAGTAGCCATCCTAATGAGTGTGAGGTGGTAACTCATTTTGGTTTTGATTTGCATTTCCCTAATGTTTGGTGATGTTGAGCCTCTTTTCATGTACTTATTGTCCTTACATATAGCTTCTTTAGGAAATGTTTATTTAAGTCCTTTGAGCATTTTAAATCAAGTTTTTCATTTTTTTGTTGTTGAGTTGTGAGATATCTTACTCTATTTTAGATATTAACTCCTTGTCAGATTTGTGATTTGCAAATATTTTCTCCCATTCCATGGGTTGCCTTTTCACTTCATTGTTTGTGATATTTTTAAAAATTAATTTATTTTCCAATTACAGCTGACATATATTATATTGATGTTAGGTGTACAACATGGTGATTAGACATTCATACACCTTAGGAAGTGATCCCCCCAATAAGTCTAGCACCATCTGACACTATACATGGTTGTTACAATAGTACTGATTATATTCCCTCTGCTGTACTTTACATCCCTGTGACTACTTTTATACCTGGCAGTTTGTACTTCTTACTCTCTGTCACCTTTTTCTAATTGTGTTTTTTGATGCATATATAGTTGCTTTTTAATTGGTTGAGAAAAAAATTATGTTGTCTTTTATGATTACAAACATGATAATTTTCACATACACACACATATACATACATATACATATGTATGTTACATGTATATATATTTTATATATATAATCAAATTTTATTTATTCATTTATCCACTGATGGACCCTTAGGTTGTTTCTATATCTTGTCTGTTGTAAATAATGCTGCAATGAACATGGTCTACATATATCTTTATGAGTTATTGTTTTCATTTTCTTCAGATGAATGCCAAGAAGTAAGATTGCTAGGTCATATAGTAGTTCTATTTTTAATTTTTTGAGAAACCACCACATTGTTTTCTGTAGTAGCTGTACCAGTTTACAGTCCCACCAACAGTGCATGAAGGTTTCTTTTGTCCACATCCTCTCCACCACTTGTTGCTTCTTGTCTTTTTGATAATCACCATTCCAACAGGTGTAAGATGATACCTCATTGTACTTTTGATTTTCATTTCCCTGATGATTAGTGACATTGAACATGTTTTTATGTATCTGTTGGCCATTTGTACATCTTCTTTGGAGAAATGTCTATTCAAATCCTCTGCCTATTTTTAAAAAATTGGATTGTTTGGGTCTTTTTGCTTTTAAGTTGTATAAGTTCTTTATGTATTTTGGAAATTAATGGCTTATCAGATACATGATTTGCAAATATTTTCCTCTGTCTGATTGCGTTTTCATTTTATTAACAGCCTCCTTGCTATGCAGAAGCTTTTTTTGTTTTAAGTTTCTCATTGCTATACTTATAGGAAATTTTGCATCTTATACTTACACATTTAGTAAAATGAAAACCAAATCTCGTACAACTTCAACAAGATAAAATACATAAATATCCCACTTTTGTCCCTCAGGAAATGAGGAATTATTATTTTATATTTACTTCATTTTTGGAGGTAATGTTAATTATATGTATAGTAACTGAGCTGGTATCTCTTCAGGCAAGATAAATATGTGTTTTGTTGAGCTGGATTTAAAACAGCTTTATCTGAGTAGAAAACAAACATAGTAATTAGTATATTTGCATCATCTCTTAGGCTATAGCATCTGACACAATAAAGATGTCATTTTGTAATATTCTGAAATCGAAGACTTCATTCTTCTTGACATCATTATATTAGTGTCAGGTGTACAACTTAATGATTTGATGTTTGTATATATTACAAAGAGAAATATTACCTGTATTAAAGTATAAGCTTAAGTTGGTATTTATTTACATAATGTTCTTCCTATTCTTTCACTGAACTGTTTCAACATTTTCACCAATTTAGCCTCAAGCTCTAGTGACTTTCAGATAACAAATGTTCAAGAATTATTTGTTGAATGAACACATGCATGAAACCTATTTTTTAAGTTCATTGGGATGAAAAGTTTGCCTCAGAACTTTTCAGTGACTCCAAGAACTCACTGACCTTGCAGTGCAGGGCAGCCAGGCTTAACGTGTTTCTGGCATGTCTGCCAAATGATTGGCAGCACAGGTGCCCACCCCACCTATGTAGACTCCGCTCTACTCAGTGGTCCTTCTCAGTTGCATTTACATTTACTTCTCCCTAGCTCCTAAAAATGTCTAACTAAACATCTGTAGCTTTATGAAGTCTATGTAATGGTATATATAATCATTTCAGAAAAAAAGCAGGCAGGAGGTCTTCATAAAAGCAACTTAACGGCAGGTCTGAAGAGAATGGCCACGGGCAGGAAACAATTTAAGAATTCTTCTTTCGCAGCCCACAGTTGTAAAATTCAATAATCAAGTTAACCCACGATGACAGAAGTCCCTTTGACAATTTTCAGGACTTCTGTCTGGACGAGGACAGTTAATCCTGGGTTTTGTAGGCATTAATGCAAGGGCTCGATAACCTTTATTAGAGGAAACCCATATTGAATGCCTTTTTAAAGGATACCCCTTAATAACAACTATACAGATCAGTGAAAACTTTTTACAATAGATAATTAAAAGTTATGGCTTTACATATAAACCCACATAAATGTGTATTTTATATAGCCATATAAACCCAAAACTTTCCGTTTCTGAAAAATTTCCACGTGTTAAAAAATTTCTTCCAATCTGTACCTTGACTGAATTATGCCCACTGCTGTAACTGATACACACTTGACTCTTGCAGATCCCACTGTAACACCTTTCAATTCCCTCTGCTAATCTACAAACCTCTGTTGTTTGTGAGGTTTGAATTGTTCAGCGACAAGGATTTTCAGCAAGCAGATCAAAAGTTGAATGAGTTCAGGATTCCCCCCAGTCCCCATCTTGCTGTGGGTTAGCCTTCAGAGATTTTGAAATAAACACCTTTGTTGGGCCAAGTGGGTAATTAATACACAAAGCACTAGAATAGTGCTTTATACCAATGGATGGCAGATTTATGCAGGCTAATTCTTGAGGAGAAAAAAATGAATAGGAATCATCTATTTGAGGAGTTTCCACAGATCATTAAAACTGACCAGGGCGAGGAAAAGCTTTTTAATTTGGTGTAGTCCCATTCATTTATTTTAGCTTTTACTTCCTTTGCCTATGAGGTCAAATTCATAAAATCCTCTTTAAGGCCAAGGTCCTTGAGTTTAGTTCCTATGTTTTCCTCTATGCCTTTTATTGTTTCAGGTCTTATATTCAAGTCCTTAATCCATTTTGGGTTAATTTTGGTGTGTGGTGATAGACAACAGTCTAGTTTCATTCTTTTGCAGGTGGCTTTCCAGTTTTCCCACCACCATTGATTAAAGAGGCTTTCCTTTCTCCACTGTATGTTTTTGGCTTTTTTGTCGAAAATTATTTGCCAGTATAAATACGGGTTTACTTCTGGACTCTTGATTCTATTCCACTGGTCCATGTGTCTGTTTTGCTGCCAGTACCTTGCCACTTTGTAGTATACATTGAAGTCAGGCAGAGCGATACCTCCAGCCTCATTCTTTTTTCTCAGGATGGCTTTTGCAATTCAGGTTCTTTTGTGCTTTCATACAAATCTGATGATTTTTTGTTCCATTTCTTTAAAAAAATTCTGATGGGATTTTGATGGGGATTGCATTAAATCTGTATAATTCTTTAGGTAATATGGTCATTTTAACTATGTTGATTCTTCCAGTCTAAGAATACAGAATATCTATTCATTTCTTTGTATCTTCTCCAATTTCTTTTAATAGGTTCTTATAGTTTTAATTATATAGGTATTTCACATGTTTCATTAGATTTATTCCTAGGTATTTTATTCTTTTTGTTGCAATTGCAAAAGAAATTATTTTTTCACTTCTTTTTCTGATGCTTTATTATTAGAGTATAGAAACGCTATGGATTTTTGAACATTGATTTTGTATCAAGAGACTTTACTGTATTTGCTTATTGTTTCTAGTAGTGTTCTTGTGGAGTCTTTAGGGTTTTCTATGTAGAAAATCATGTCATCCGCAAATAGTGACTGTTTGACTTCTTCATTTCCTATTTGGATGCCTTTTATATCTTTCTCTTGCCTGATTGCACTCGCTAGGACCTCCAATGTTATATTGAATAACAGTGGCAGAGTGGATAGCCTTACTTTGTTCCTGATCTTAGAGGAGAAAGGTTTTTAGTTTTTCATCATTAAGTATAATGTTGGTTGAGGGTTTGTCATATATGGCCTTTATTATGTTAAGGTATTTTACTTCTATACGGATTTTATTAAGTGTTTTGATCCTCAATGGATGCTGTATCTTGTCGAAGGCTTTTTCTGCATCTATTGATATGATCATATAATTCATTTGTGTGGTTTATCACATTAATTGATTTGCATATGTTGAACCATCCTGTGCCTCTGGAATGAAGCCCACTTGATCATGGTGTTAATCTTTTTAATATGTTGCTGTATTCAGTTCGCTAGAATCTTCTTTAGGCTTTTTGCATCCGTGTTCCTGAGAGATATTGGTCTGTAGTTTTCTTTTTTTGTGTGTTATCTTTATCAGGTTTTGGTATCAGGGTAATAGTAGTTTCATAAAACGAATTGGAAAGTATTGCCTCCTGTTTGATTATTTGGAAGAGTTTGAGGAGAATAGGTATTAAATCTTTGAATGTTTGGTAGAATTCACTGCTGAAGCCACCTGGTCCTGGACTTTTACTTTTTAGTAGATTTTTTATGATTGTTTCAATTTCCATACTGTTAATCAGCCTACTTAGATTTTCCCGTTCTTCTTGATTCAGTCTAGGAAGATTGTATTTTTCTAAGTATTGGTCTATTTCCTTAGGTCATTAAATTTGGTGTTATATACTATTTCATAGTATTTTTGTATGATCCTTTGTACTTCTGTGATGTCTGTCATAATTTCTCCTCTTTCATAACTGATTTTGTTTATTTGTGTCCTATGTCTTTTTTCTTTAGTGAGTATAGCCAGGGGTTTGTCAATTTTATGAACCTTCTCAAAGAACCAGCTCTTCATTGCATTTATTTTTTTTTATCATTTTTTTGTTTTCAATTTCATTTATTTCTGCTTTAATTTGATGATTTCTTTCCTTCTGCTGACTTTAGGCTTCATTTGTTCTTCCTTTTCTAGTTTTTAAAGATGAAGCATTATTTATTTGAGCTCATTCTTGTTTGAGGAGGTAGGCCTGTAATGATACGAACTTTCCTTTATGACTGTTTTTGCCGTGTCCCAAAAGTTTTGATATGTTGTACTATTATTATATTTGTTTCTATGTATCTCGTGATCTCTCTTTTTATTTCTTCTCTGACCTAGTTATTCTTCAGTAACATGTTGTTTAATCTCCATGTATTTGTGGTTCTTCCTGATTTCCTCCTGCAGTTGATCTCTGATTTCAAAGGATTATGATCAGAGAATATGGTTGGTATGATTTCAACCCTCTTATATTTGTTGAGGCTATCTCTTTGTCCCAATATGTGGTCGATTCTTGAGAATGTTCCATGTGCACTAGAGAAGAATGTATAATCAGCTGTTTTGGGATGGAAGGCTCTGTAAATGTCAATTATGTTCAGTAGGTCTAATGTGTCATTTAAGGATGTTATTTCCTTATTTATTTTCTGTTTGGATGATCTGTCCACATCCAAATATGGAGTATTTAGTTCCCCTACTACGATAGTGTTTTGGTCTGGTTCTCCCTTTAGTTCTGTTAGTAATTGCTTTAGATATTTTGGGGCTTTCTGATTGGGTGCATAGATATTAATAGGTGTTATGTCTTCTTGGTGCATGATTCCCTTTATCATTATGAAGTGTCCCTCAGTATCTTTCTTTACCTTTTTTATTTTGGAGTCTATTTCATCTAATATTAGTACCGCTACTCCCGCTTTTCTCTGAATGCCATTTGCTTGAAATACCATTTTCCACTCTTTCACTCTGAGTTTATATTTGTCTTTGGAGCTAAGATGTGTCTCCTGGAGGAAGCATATGGTTGGGCTTTTTTTTTTTTTTT